>JAMKCH010028954.1:0-17351 GCA_023653785.1 Ophioderma brevispina | reverse complement strand
TGGCCAGTGCAGACCTTGAAGATTGAAACAGTTGGAGAAAAGCCAATGAAACAGGTTGGTGAGGACGAAGAAAAGGTTACAACAGAAGTGTCCATGTGGGTACCCAACAAACAGGACAAATATGCAAAAATATCCGCAATATCCGTGAATCATGGATTATCAAACTCAACATTCAAGTGATGAGGTGAGAGTTCAAATTGTCCCATTGCAGACTTAAGTTTTCTGCAATTGGCCATAGCCAGTAGACATGGTTCTGGTGGGCAGGTAGGTACGAGGAAGAAAAGAAAGAGATGGAGTCAAAAGCAGAGCATGTACCAATGCTAATGGTGAAATATTTAGGTCGTCTGGGGCGACTTACAACTCTTGAACACGTGCCTGGATACAAAAAGCATAAGTAAGGCAAGTGTGGCTCCTACATCAGCTTGGCCGTTGGATTTGCAGATGTGGTTGTCATGGCTTCACCCAACAAAAGCAAAATGAAGAAAATCGTAACTCAAGCAGAAGGGTTAGAAGGTGAAAGTCATACACGAAGAGTAAACATTTAGTCAAGCGAGGACAATCACAAGAAGTTCCGAGAAGTCAGGGAAATTATCCCACAAAAGAGACACAAAGGAATTTCTGGGATGAGAATGTAGATCACAGTAAGATGGGTTCAGATGATGAAGAAATAGGGGGTTATTGGAGATGGCCGGACTCAGGGCCACCGAGCCCAGTTTCACCAGAAGGACCAGTCGATGTACCTAAAAACCAAGACCGGTATGATAAACATAAATTGTCTCAGAACATTTGCCCACAAAGCCAGTGCTCTTGCTCAGACGCAAGAATGTGTGTTGCAATCAAGTAAACTGAGCATTTGCCGTGATGTAGTGGACTGTAAAACGCTCGTATACACGTATAATATTATCGTATAGAAATTGGACTTTTTTGGCAAAATGCATGTATACACAACAAATAGTAATTAGCTATAACATGGCTTATACTAGGGAAAAAGAGTAATTAGGCTACACACATGTATACTCTGTTCCAGCTCACGAGTTTAAGGGTGCTGTCATGACGGCCAACTCTAATTCATTTGAAGCATGTTGATTACCCACTTTATTTCCATTCGTAAATGCCAAAATTTGTAGGTCAGATGAATGTATTGGGGTGGGAAAAACCTAACACATCGCAGTGACGTCACCTACAACTTGAGATTGAACAGAGTATAAGGTGTTGTAAATCAGCTCTAAGCGGCTTGGCTTGGCTGATGTTTTTTTAATTTACGGCCTAAAAGAATAACAAACTATTTTACTATACTCACACAACAATGGCCATTTGTCAGTCAAAATAATTAAGTGTTCAGTTTACGGTCTTGGATAAATTTTCTGAGGCTTCATTTGTTGATAGTAATGTTAGGTTATTGCTGATATTCTCAAAGGGAGACTAACTTTAGACCTGGGTTTAAACCAGGTTAGTCCTACAGGAGTGGACCTTCTTTCTGCAAAATACTGTGCACAAGTTAAATGGAACAGTGAGAAAAATTCCTCATGAATGGGATGTTCGGGCCCATCAGTGAGGATTTTATCACCGTACAAGCACATTTTAGAGTATGTTGGAAGAAAAAAGGTCCACTAATGCAGGAATAACCCTGGTTTAACCACAGGACTAAAGTTAGATTCCTTTCAGATTACCAGCCAATAAGATAGAGACAAGAAAGTTGAAGCTGTATTGAGCAAAAAATCCAAATCAGGGACGAAATGATTCATTTAGCTTGGTCATATGACATAAGCTAAAGATTTTTGATTTTGTGAGATTCACATTTTATTAGTCTTGCAACAATGTCAATAGATTATAGATATCTTTGATGTCACAAAGCTGAGTATGTGAGTTTCTGAGACAAATTTTTTGGGCCTAACTATAATATTAATAACTTATAATTATACGTAGATCAATTGGAAAGCATCTAAAAAAGATGATTAAGGACTAGGCTTGTTTGAACTCATTCGAATGCAATTATTCATGCAGAATCCAAATACGGTCATGAATGAAAAATAATTTTACCTTTGAAATAAAATTTAAATATTTTGAATTAAAAGCTCTGAGCGACTTATAGTTATTGAGGCCCAAGCCAGCGGCATTGAACCGGGCTTGGGGGGGGGGGGGAAAATAACCCTCCACATTGGGGGGGGGAACCCAAAAATCTGGAAATTTGGAGGGGGGCGTTAAGGGCAATGAGCCCACCACTTTTGGAACCAATTCTGATTAATTGGGGTAATTTTTGAAAATAACCCCAGACTGACGGGTGGCAGAAAGAAGCAATTTGGTCCCTCCGCTTTGAAAAAGTTCCCCGCCGCTAGCCTGAAGGGTTGAGGGCTATATAGTAAAATGCATGTAGATCTTAATAATGAATGTGCATATATGCAAATTATGGCATATATGTTGCAAGCAATTAAATTTCCCCTTCCAGAGGGATCATTATATTAATCTTATTTATAAATTAACATAAGTAATGAAGTAGTGTAAAACATGTATACCAATGATTCGATTTGTGCATGTGTTGCTTTCAAGTTGCTATTAAAGCAATATTAGAGCACATTTTTTTGAAGAGTGCCCCCACTTTTCCAAAGAATTTTGAGGGATTTTTACATCGGTTGCAGGGGTTAAAGCTCGGAAAAAATGTGTACGTGTTGCATATGAAGGGATTTGGTAATTAGGTAATAATATCAGGAAGAATCATTCCGATTAATAATTAAATTGGCTGCTGGGAAAGGCCACCTTCAACTTATGAAATAGCCGGGAAATAGCGCCAGTACGTGTCTACCTCATCCATAGTGGTTTTATTGGTTCGGGCAAAGTCAAGTTAGAGGTCATTTTCTTGAGGCGGTGGCACATTTCATCCTGGACGGAAATAATATAAAAACTTGCATTCTCAGCTCTGCCCAACAGTACATTGGGATCCATTCTAATTACAAATCATTTATTTATGATTAAAATATGCATTTTTTGAGCATTCTAGTTCGCAGGTGTAGTTTCCTAGACATTACCAACAGGACTGTACAAAGATTTCAAATTTTGAAAATTGGGGTTGCTCTTCAAAAACATGTGCTGGTCTTGCTTTCAGTGAACGGTCACCTAGTTGTTTAACTGAGGGGCCACTATTTCAAGTGAGTTCTAATCTTGTTACTATCTTTCCGGTTGCCCCCGTTCGTAGGAACAACCTGGGAATTTTGCCCCCCTGAATGGATGCCTTGGAATGGTAATGCTAATTAGGGGTTTCATTCATAGTATTTTGGGTATGAATGCCTTGTTTATGCCCGAGGGCTTGCCCGTTCATGTATACCGACGTTTTTGCTAACTAATTACATCCAAATCATTCAATATCAAGTTTCAGTCTGAAATTGCATGATTGTTTGACCACTTTCAACGTTCGTCACGGTAAGCCATGCATAAACGGTTGTTTATTACATGTCCACATGACGCGTATTGACCAATAGCATACGCCATACATACGATTATCATGAACATAGTTTTACTCATCCTGGAAATATTCAATGATCTCCCCTAGTTACCCCCAGGGGTGGATAAAACTTGAGAGGGGACATGAACCGAGGAAGTAAGGGGTATTGGGGGAACATGGAAAAAGTTTTTCGAATATTGGTTAATGTAGCTGTCAGTTCAATATTCTGGTAATGCGTAGATTAAAAAAAAACAGCAAAATGTTGATACCACCAATCTACATCTCTCAAAAGTGATTGAGTGAGCATTTAGTTTGGACATCTTGACGTGTGAGACCAAATGATTGTCACAAAATGCTTGTTAGTATTTAAGTTGACATATTGAGCTGTGGAGATCTAGTTGTTCAACAAAATGTTTGTAGTGAGCATTTAAATAATGACATCCGTGGGGCGCTTATTTGTCATACATGATGACGTCATAAAATGCTGTGAGTGAGCATTTGGGGATATCTTGAGTTTAGAGACAGTGGTTTCATTCACAAAATACTTGTATTAATGACATCTTGAGTTTGATACCCTATGAGGTCATAAATTTTGTGAGTGAGCTTTATGACATCCTGAGTTTTTTAGACACAATGATGTCCACAAAATTTGTGCGGAGTTAACATTTAGTGACATCTTGAGTTTTTGGAGACATGAGATTTCCAAAATGCGTGGGAGCATTGTATTGACATCCTGAGGTGTGGAGCACAATGATGTCCAAAAGTGGCTTAGCGTATGTGAGCATTACAGTGACATCTTGAGTTGTGGAGACACTGATGTGTCACAAAACGCTTGTGCGAGTGACATTTAATGGGATATCTGAGTTGTGATACACGATGATGTCACAAAATTCTTGTATTTAGTGGCATCCTTAGTTGTGAGACACGATGATGCACAAAATTCTTGTATTTAGTGCATCTTGAAGTGTGAGACCCATGATGTCACAACGTACTTGTAATTGAGCATGCTCATTTGCATATCTTCATTTCAGCAGTATGTTGCATTTTGGATGCATGTTTGCCTGATCTAACTGACTGCATGAAGTCGACCTCCTATTGTGGCTTGTAAACCTAAATAGGTAAGCAAATTCATTTTATCTTTCCTTTATTTATAACTAAATGCGAAATTTCCAATTTAATTGAGCTTTCTGTCATGATAGACCTCCAGGCACACATCGATTTTATACTCGCCGGTTTGCTCTCCGCTTGAATTGCTCATGCTCGAAAAGTAAAGGAATTCCGATGACGCATCCGCCTTGCATCGACAGACAGATTTTTTATCAGGACTTTTTGAGACTCCATATTTTTTGACTGAATATATCACGTTGCTTGGTTTTTCCTAATCAAATCTGGTCATTTTTATGGTTACTACTATGCATACTCTACCAATTCAGTATGTATTTACATGCAGAGTCTTTTTCTGTATGGAAAGAATTTTGATGAATTTGCCTAATTTGTGGCAATTTGCCCTGGCTTCTCGTAAATTATAGTGGTGCTCTTAGTGATAAAACGGCAATTCGTCAAAATCACACCATACGCTGGTTTCCCCCCCTGCACCTTGGCCTCGGTTCAAATGGCTTGGAACTCTTGGTCAGTTGTGAAGTGGTATATAGACCAAAGTTGCAGGGACCGCGTATGACCTTCTTCAATCAACCAGCCGGACCGAGATCAAATGTCTACCGTATTATAATTGAGTGAAACGTGTGTGCCAGGCCTGCATGAAGGTAGTGTGGGCCATGCAAGGATATCCCCTATATCCAAAAGGTCAAGTTTTCCAAGAATCTGAAAAGCATTGAAATCATTTTACACATCCAACTTCACAAGTCACCTATGCATAATATCTGCCCGGCCCACATGGCTAAACAAACCTAAAGGTTGAGGACAATGTAGTAGGAGCCTTGAAGAACTATTATTACTGCCCAATGTGGGAGCTACTCTGGAGTCACCACCCACAGCCAATCATGTAATACACTTGATTCAATGTATCACCCCCTTGTGTAACTCCAGAGGCGCACCTCTCAGATTGCTGATGGTCCAAGACAGGAGGTGTATTGAGTCATCCCACAATGCCCATGTTTTTCCTGAAATTTCACTTCAGTGGTCATGTGATCCCACACAAAAATCCTATCTTAACAACTAAAACCCTGACCTTTTACACTCATTTGCCCTACAAGTGTTAGTACTTATGGATCTTTTCACATGATCATAATGGCTTGTGTTCTGACTTTGGAACACTTTGTTTTAATCCCTAAGTACTGGTATATGTTTAGTACAATACAGTATGGCAACATTGCAATGCTTTATGGGATTGATTCAAAAACACCCTCTGGTCCAAGTGCCTCTGGCTGTTTCCTGGTTAACTTCTTAGAATGGGCAAGAACAGAACACGCTTATTTTGCCGATCACCAATACCTAAAATGAGCGAGTTGGGGGGATGCTGTTTCGCACCTACCAAGATCAAAGTTCCATATACTAAAAATATTAGAACTGTGCACTATTGCGGTTCCACAAATGTCCACCATTTATCATAACATTGAACAATGTTATGTATGGGTCATGGGACCAACCCCAGCTGCCCATAGGATCACAAAATTGGCTTTTGTTTGGTTGAAGCTTATTGATCGAACGATACCATTTTGGACCTCATTTGGAGTTGTAATTACCAAATTTGAAAGAGGCTTGTCCTGCGGCGTCTGAAGGTATAGTTTTGTTAGAAAGTTGGAGGACGAAAGTAAGTTACTGAATGTTAGTGTATTCATGTGATGATACTAGTTGGTATGGCAATCTGGTCCATATTTGTGACATTTTATTGGTATGTGTCCATCGGTCCATATTATGTTGACCATTACTTCCTATTTTATGCCATCACATCTACAGGTACATCATTTTTCTATTTTGGACAAAGATGGGATATCTGAAAGATTAATAAAAGCTTTTTTTATGTTTATTAGTATACATATCAGGGCATTAACAGGTCAGGTTGCCTTCGAGGGGCTCTTACTAGTATCCTGTAACCCATACTACTGTCCAGGCTGGTTGTCGGCATGCTAAACCGCACCCCCCCCCATCCTGTTGCTAAAGAAATTTTGATGCGTAGGGAGGCGGTTACCTGGTAGGAACTAAAAAATATCTACCTACCAGGGCAACATCGGCTTAGGAAGAGCCCTCCAGCACATGAGGACTAACTAGATGGAAAGAGAAACTTTCAAAGTATAACAGGGGGATTCTGAATGGACTGTCTGGAGTCAGAATCCAAAGCTCAGGACACAGTTTTTTTGAGAGTCCGCATTTATTATGAAAAAAAAAACCGAATAAACCCTACAATAGCAAGGGCGAACACTTTTGAACAACTAATTGGGTTTTGCATATATACCATGACTTCAATACTGTAAATTTTATAAATTTCATTGTGGGCAAACAGTATTTTTCTTTAAAAATCGTTTAACATATCTTTCATGGAAATGGGGCATGTAGGCGCTAGAACAATCAAATCCTGACTTATATGGCAAGATTCCTGCAGTCGATTTTCTGATTGTTGGCAGAGGTAATAGCTCTTGCATGTCCCTACTTCATCAATTGTCAAAAATTGTGTCACTGCTTATTGCCTCTAAAAATAAAAGAGACAATTTGCATGGGATAAAACAGCTGTGAGGAAGCAGGTTAGCTCCAGAGTTATAGACTCTCCATAGACATGGGGGAGAGGTTGAGAACTCCAACATGCCAGAAGTGATATACATTTGAAAATATGACATGGAAACAATGAAACATTGCTGGTCAGAAAACAATGAAAATCCCAACTATACAAGTGGAATGGGAATGCTTAAAAGTGCATATTTATCATAAAAAGCAATTTGTAATTAGAACTTGGTATATCCACTTGTATTTACAGGCGGAGCTGGAAAACGCCAAATTTTGTCCATCCATTGAGAAAATAGTGCCAACCTCACTAATGACCTCTAACTTGACGTGTCTGAACCAACTGAAAAAACACAATGATGAGCAATAGGACACTACTTGGTGCAATTTCCAGCTATTTCATATTGATTGGACGTTAACAGAAGCCGTTGCTTATTATTGGGTCCCGATATTCCTTCTTGCAAAATACATAGGAAGTTTCGAGCTTTGCCATTCACAGTATAGTTTACTACCCAATTACCAATGCAACTGCAAAAAATCTCCAAATTTTGGGAAAATTGGAGCATTCTTCAAAAATGTGATGGTTATTGCTTTAAGGGGCAATTGGATGCTGTGGGGCATTCAAGACAGCAAATTTTCCATAAATACCTTAAAACAACCGTCAATTGTCCATGAATTTACAGAAAATCCATTAAAAAATGGTCAATTGTCTGTTAGAATAGAAATGTACAGTGTTTCTGTTGTATTATGGTTTTCCTACTTTTTTCTTTGCAATTGCTATTAATGCCCATCAGCCCGGGGGTCAGTAAATCATGGTTCTTTTTACAGTGGACAATATGGAATATTGAATCTTGGCTCTAACATAAAAGACCATTGAACCTTTTTATCTTTACAGCTTGAATGACTATCAACAAACTGGTTTACTCTTCTATTGGTAAATTTTATATAAGCATGGTATGCAGCTTCCCTTCACAGGGTTTGGGATTTGCAGGGAAATCCTTAAAGGCCGACTCGGAGATTTCCTGATGAGGGGCGCACTCAATTTTCAACAATCGTTGTGTTTTTGCTTATACATAATGCTTGCCATTCACTAATCAGGGTATGAAACAACTTAATGCTCAAATCAAAGTCCTTCATATGGAAATCGCAACTTGTTATCAAATTCTTGATCCGGAATTTTGTTATAACCGGTAGTCTATGGCAATGTTGATTCGTGCATAAATGCTTTACGGCATGTGCATGAAAAAGAACCATAGGATTATTCTAACTTGGAATTAAGATTTAGGTGACTATCTTTAGTCTAGATTGAGTATTTTTAAGGACTACACATAAAAAATAAATTTCAATATCTCTGAGTCAGCCTTTTTAAACAGTCTCAACTCCTAAAATCCTACTCTATCCTGGTGATCATTTTTTTTAACCACTTGACTTTTTTTCACCCTGAATCCCTGATTGCAGGTTTTTGTACAACTGAAAAGGAGTTAGTGAGATAGAGATGAACAGGAGGACAACAAAGGCATCGTTCTCAGCCAAGATGCTCATGAAAGTCAAAAGCAAGATGGATCCAAATTTGAAGAGGGAATCTTGAGGATAGGGAGCCAAAGATGGAGCAAACCGCATTGTTGACATCTCTACATTTCATAGTTGCCCTAATACGAAGAACCTGGAAAAGGTAAGATTCATTGATGTTAAACAAAGGCAAAGTAGGGAATGTAAATCGATCATGCCAATTTTCCAACCAAAAGCATTTCTTAACACACTCTGTACCAATGCTAGGCCAATTTTCATGGCCTCCACACCAAGGATTTTAGTGGATGAAAGATTGCCGTGGTGACATGCAGCCAGCAAAATTTTGTGGCCAGGATGAATAAGGTTCAGTTTCATTGAAAAACAGATAGATATGTCTGAGAAATACGGGCTGGTTCTGCAGAAGTGCCTGTGTCTTCCCTAGATGTAGCATGATTCGACAGCGTCATGAGGCTAAAACAATGAAAGCACTGAAGTGAATCTGGGCTACTTCTTGCCCAGGTTCCCAGGGAACATGTTAAGAAGTTACGTAAAGGATATTACACGATTTACTCTCCGTTCGTGGCGGAGAATTGGCTGAGGGGAGTAGCATCCGAAAGCCATTCTCAGCACGAAGGAGAGTAACGGGTTTAATATCCGACTAACACCACATCTTGGGGACGTCACCCTATGCTTTTCGCTCCATATTTGCACGAATGGAGTGTGTGGAAGTTAGTTACTCATTCCAAGATAAATCAATTACCGATTAAAGCCGGATAATGTATTCAAAGGTTGGTAGGAATGGTGGAATAAGAGTCTTTAGAACGCAATACTGGACAAAACCATTCTGGATTGTATAATGATGAAGATTAGGTTCAATATTGATCGATTTTCATTGCGTTATTCTGCAGATTCATTGGTATAGTGCGTAGTTGATGTGTTGTCACAGGTTGCTGACAGCGTGGATGTACATTTATATTGATTATCGTCATTGACTTCATTACCGTGATAATATAGAGTAGATACGGCTATGATGGAAAAATTACGGCTAAATGGTGTAACGAGAATACAACGTGGATATGAACCTGTATCTGGAATTTACAGCTAAAGCACTGGCAACTTGAGGATGCCTGTAATATATTTTTATTGTATTATGATCATGATTTCGTGTTCAAAATGAAATAAAACCTGATTGTGCATGGATATGAATCCAAAATCTGAATCGAGGGAGTTCTGGATTTACCGAAGGATGAGGATCACATACTGTATCCATAACCCAGAGATCCAGTAAATGCCGATGGCAGAATCATTATTCGGGAATATACTGATCGAATAATACGGCTCAGATGGGGACAAGATTTCTCGGTAATTTGTGCATTTTTCTCCCTGGATATGCAAAGG
Organism: Ophioderma brevispina; assembly: GCA_023653785.1. Lineage (NCBI taxonomy): Eukaryota > Metazoa > Echinodermata > Ophiuroidea > Amphilepidida > Ophiodermatidae > Ophioderma > Ophioderma brevispina. The sequence goes on along the minus strand of JAMKCH010028954.1, from coordinate 7,333 downwards.
ATTAGTAGGAACACGGTATAGTGTGAAGGTGTGTGGTCGCGTTTTTCCTATTAGGCCAAGAATATGTCGGCTTTACGCTTCGCATACGGTTTACAACTCGCATTTTTACAATCGTTTTTTAAGGCAAGTTTTTTCAATTTATTATCGTGGCCGACTAAAAATTGTCGGGAAGGGGAAATAGTTTCATAAGATACACCCTTTAAAAATTTACAGAGACATTTTTTTTATTTATGACATACACTCACGAACACTCAACCCTAAAACCCAAAATTTAAACAAAAATGTTACAGGTACAACATGAAAAAGCAACCGTTGTAGAGCCATAGCCTTAATGACATATAGTAATTGCAGATTGATACTCAATGATATCTTACCTTGTATCGTTACAGACAGAAATGACTTTTAAAAGAGAGAAAAAAGAAGATTTTGATATGATTATATTCAATGTAAAACAATAGGCGGACTTTTCTATGTCACCTATACGAAATTAGAATTCACAATTTTTTGTACCAAAGAAAACATTTCTCAGCTTAATCCTTTTAGAGGGGGATATTTTGATGGAAAAGCCTTACATCAGGGCAAAAATCAGTACGGTATTTTTAAGGAAAGCCCGATGTGAAAATCTCTCGTTGCACCTTTAATTGGCTATTACATAAACATGCTTTGTGTGATTTTTCTGGCGTTGCACGACAGCAGAAAAATAAGCATACTAAATCGTTTATACATAAAGACGGTGTATCAAGTTCAGCTTAATTAGTCACTTCATGTGTGATTGAATATGTTGACAGGCATTAAAATGCAAAAAACTAAGGTTCGAAAAAAAATTGGGGCGCTTGCTTCCTAAGAATGTCCTCTTTTAAACTGAAAAAAAAATGAATTTTACGTCGCATAATTCCTTGAAACACAAATTACTACAATATAAAGAAAAGCACAAAAGATACAAGAACCAGCAAAGGTTCTGTTAGATTTGCAAATAAAAACATACTGAACAAAAATATTTAGGCCTAAGTCCAAGCTATAAACAAAAGTTGAAGGAATTGAAAGAAAAACGTAGATCAAACATGAATGAAATATAAGATCAAACCCGTCAAATTTCAAAAAATTCAAAACAAAGAATTATATCGTTGAAAATATATGGAAATACTCCAAGTCATACAAAATAATAAAAACAAGTACATTCTTGTGAGATGTCATTACATACATAGAAAAATAAACACAACACACAAACTAAAAGGAACGAACCAAAAATAACTCTTGTTGTATGGGTTATAACATCGTTATTTTCATGTTGATTTTTTTATCAAACGCAAATCTATTTCTAAACTGTGCTCAGATGTATTGTGTAATACCTGCTTTGTATTGTTTTTCCTGCATTGTTGCGGGAATGGAGCGAATGTATCCAATAATCCGCCATTGTAAAAAACCTCGGCGAAAGCAGTCGCTGTTCTGAGTTACGAATGGCGTGTTTTGTTACTTTCGCTCCATTCGTACAAAATATGACGAAAAAAAACAATAGCGGGTGTTACGTCACAGATGTGTGTTAATCATCATGAAGATGCCTATAATAGTTGCAGTTATTATCCACACAATAGGAACATGACTTTTACCATTCATCCCAGATCAGTGACAACCATTCTTACCTTTGACTTATGTAAATTGATTTTCCACGTTACAGGACATCTTCAAATCACTGATCAATAACGTGCTATGCCTGGCGTGAGTTACCACACACTGACGGCATGGACAGGTGTTGAAGCTGTTATGAGGGTGTTTTTTGAGGAGGGGCAGTGTCACATTTTTCTATGTTGAGACACAATTTGGGTATTAATTAGAAATAACTTTCTCTCTGCCTACAGCGGGTACGATTAGGCTTGTGATGAATGGTTTTTTGATTTAGCCTGGCCGTTTTCCATGGTCGAATTCCAGGTAAGTCGTAACAGGACAGTGACAGTAGTGTACTTATAATAATAAGAATAGATTTCATATAGCGCCATTGCAGTTTTGCCTTCTAGGGCGCTTTACAAATGTTCAGGAAAAAATAAACCTACAAAATGGAAAAATTACTATCATTTAAAAAAAACCTGAAATATCATAAACAAAACTAAGGTAAAAATATACCGTTAATACTATTTGAAAAGCTATTGGACATAGAGGATTATCAATGTTTTATCATGTCAATAAAAAAACTAAAGAGAGCCATTTTCTAATGTGTGACTATTAAGAAATTGTGGGAACCCCCCTACATTTTGGGAAAATTTCAATGACAAAACCATAAAACAGTCTAAAAGTACAAAATATTTTAAGAAACAATTGAAATTCAAATTTATGGAAGAGTATAAATGATCCTAATCGGGGCATGTCTTGTGTGTTGTTGTGCTTGCCTGTCTTTGTTTAGTGTTATGTTTTGTTATATATTTGTCATGGAACTTATATTTAGGCTCAGGGCATGATTGCCTCAGGTCAGTTTGGCCTTTTGATCATGTCCTCAATATCATTGTTGTGCATTGTATTTTGTATGTATGATTATTGAAATAAAGATTGATATTAATCAAATACACAATATGTCGTACAAAATTGTGGTAAAAACTGTCGGAATGTGACCAGCACATGACAGAGGTAAAATCATACAATGTGAGATTGTGACAGGAAATGCGTCCCAGGAGAGAAGTTAGTAGCACTAGCACTCTCAGCAAGATCTTCAGCATCATGACGAGATTATGACTCGCACATAGTTAAAAATCACTGAGCAAAATGAAAAGTGTGACACAGAGTAGAGTAACTCACAAGTAATTAATCACATGCAAAAGCAAGATGAAAAAGATGCGTTTTGAGTTTAGATTTGAAAATGTCAACAGAAAGTGATTCGCGAATATTGATAAGAAGCTGGTTCCATAGTTTGGAAGCGGCAACCGAAAACGCCCTTTTGCCGCTGACGGTAATATTTCATCGATGAATATTAGGCAGTGGGGGGCAGGTCACCCCAGAGAGCTTTGTTTGACCCGGAAGAAAAGCTGAAAAATCATACTAAATCAGCCTTTTTTGCATGTCATGGGAAATTTTAAATTATTCATTTCAGAAAGTTGGCACTTCAATTATTATTGTCGCTGCCTTAAGGCAGGAAGACAATAGGCCGGTATTCACAAACGCGGGTTAACTTTAACCCGTGTTAATTTTAACCCGGGTTAAATATCCCATAGAGGCTAACATGAATTACCCATGATCGGGGGGGGGTAACCCTGTTTAACCGTGGGTAAGTTAACCCGTGTTGTGGACAATACCGGGCCTTAGGGATCACTTTTGTCACTGTTGATGTTGTTGTTGTTGATGTCTGTTGTTCGTGGAAAAGGGTTCACCTTTGCATGTAAGTATTCCACATACTTTGATGGATTTAAACAAATCTTGGCATCCCCCCCCAGGACAAACCCAGGTCACATACTAGGTAAAAGGTCACATGACAAGTCAAGGTCACCTACCAGGTCAAAGGTAACATACCAAGGTCAAAGGTCACTACCAAAGGTCAACGGTCACATACCAATGGGCCAAAGGTCATGGGAGGTCAATGTTTAAGATAGGCTAAAAATGTAAAATTGACCTTCATTGAAAAGTGAAGTTCAATTGGAACCAAACTTGAATCATTGGTTGCAACATGGGATCCCTAATTTGTTCATGGGTCAAAGAGGTCACTACCAGGTCAAAGGTATGTTGAGGTTCAAGTGTAAAGATGGCTGAAAATGTAAAATGGACCTCCTTTGAAAAGTTGAAGTTCAATTTGGAACCAAACTTGAGCACTAGGGCAAACATGGGATCCTCATTTGTTTTATGAGGTCAAAATTTCACATATCAAGGTCAAAGGTATGTGAGGTCTATCATCAAAAACCGCTAGATGGCACAAGCGACAAAGCGCGCCGAGGACAATGTATTTTCGATGGTGAGGTGACTTTGCAATGCAGCAGGGTTAAAATTGTTAGCAACAAGTAACAGCATGCTCCCTCTTCAGTATGGTGAGTCGTGTCAGATTACAAACATTTGTACATTTCTTCAATGGCAGGCCTAGTCTGGCTGGATGTAATGCGACTCTTTGCCAAGTATCTTCTGTCACTTGTGGAAGGACTGGTGAAAAATGGATGATAGAACCAGAAGCACCAAGGAGCTGTACTCAGAATGCTTCAACTCCATGGATTCAGGCAAAAGGTGAGTCCAGATGGGTGGTTTGAATCAATCCCAGAATGCATTGCACAAGCAATTCCCAAAGACCAGTGTATATTAGCCTCCATTTTGTGATTAAAAATATCTTGATTTCTCAAGTTATATTGCGAAAACGATTTCTCATGGGCAAAAGTACTTTGTGTATTATGGTGGAATCCCTTGTGCTATATGAGATCAGACCAGATGTTATTACTAGATGGATTGTGCAAGAGCAGAAGTAGAATTCCAACAAAAAGGCTCTAATTTAGGAAATGAGTCACTTGTGTATGTATTGAGATCAAAACAGAGTGCAAAATTAGGTAGTTTCCTGTGTTATTTAGGTAGGGATGAAGATGATGCAGATGATGTCATTGATGTAATAAAATTGATAAAAAGAAAAAAAGGTTAATTTTAGGGGGGGCCCCACTTTTTTTTTGGATGATGCTGTAATGATTATTATTAGAGATAGGGGAATCGAGTTGTGAAATCCATATATAAGGAGAGATTAGATTTGTCAGCAGTAGTAACCAGGAGCTATACAGTATAGTTATATCTAGTTTTGATCTGCAAAAAGTGGCAGACTTGTACAGTACATAGTGCCAGGATTTATTGCATTTTTAAATTCCATGTGAGCGAAGCTTTAATTATTTGTGTGTCGTTTTTGAAGCCAAAAGTGCTGGGAATCAAAATAGGATTCCAAATTGTGGACAGATAGAAATCGTGGTGATTATATCTTGGACTGATATACTGTGGAATATTAGTGTCGTCGAGGGATTTATTCAACCTTGAACTGCTGGATAAAAGTTATCTTCAGGACTGAGAAGATTCCAATGGAATACTACCTGTGGATCTATATTTTGCATACTGTCATTTTGAAGTCTTCGCTGTGAGGACATATATCATCGTTGAACTGCACCGCTTCTTTTAACTCTGGACATTATTGTTTTTGGACATAACCAAATTCTTGAACCAATCTGATTAAAATCATTAAAACATTGTTATTAAATAAAATTCAGATCACTTGTGCACAAGGCTCATTTGTTTGTGTTTAAAGGGTATTTCTGACCTTTGACATCCACAAGACATAACACAAGCACCTTGTGGGTTAAAATGAGTGTTAAAGTCAAGAGTTTTTATGTGTTAGGAATTGGATTTTTGTGAGATCACATGACCTTATTGAGGTGAAATTTCCCAAAACTGGTTCATTGTGAGATTGACTCAATACACCTTCTCAGGTAAGTCCAACTCTCAAAGCGAGGGGTCATTATTTATGCCAGTGGGAATAGAGGAGTTGGGGGAATATAAAAAATATTTGTAAGCAATAGGGGGAATATGAAAATTTTCAACGAGGAGAGGTGGAACATTTCCTAAAATTGGGGAAATTGCAAAATTTTTGAACGGAAGCAAAGGGGGAACATGGGAACACAAAATTTTTAACTGAAAAAAAGTTGAAATCCTCCACTCCCTCCTCCCAGCATAAATGACTGGTCCCTAAGTAGTACTTGTGGACTTCATTTGCTTTGTTGAGTTGAAGGTTCATGTCATTATTCTATTCTGCTTTGTTGATGTCCTTGAGAAAATCTCATTCCCAAAATTTCAGTAGATTCTAATCCTGAATTTTGGTGTTACGAGCAGTTAGGCCTACTTAGGTGTGCGTGACAATGTCCCATAGCCCACTGTGCTGTAATTCCTGTCTATTTTCAGGCAGAAAATATAAAATGGAGATTTTCTTGAAGATGCACTCAAATCCTCCCATCAACCTAGGTACACGAACAATAATAAGGCTAACAGCAGATAATACAAAAATATCAGCTTGTTTGAGGTAAGTTGGGGAGTGGGGAGCTAGGACAATGCTGTGGATTACAAAAGTGATGTAGGCACATTGTCTCAATTCATTTGAAAATGTCACAAGCTCAAAATAAATTACAATTATTTTTACAACCGAGAAAGTTATTAAGTGTAAACAAAAAATGTTGAATTAACACTTTACACGCACCCTGTGATTTTTGGCCCCCACAACACAATGTGTTGTGGGCTTATATTATACCACAGGTGGGTGGGCGGGCGGGCAGGCAGGCGGGCGGGCCGGCAGGCGGGCAGATGTCAGTAAAAGCATTAATCCACTCTACAAACTAAACCGATTACTCAGTGAACTTCTAATGTGATAGAACATGATGATGTCATGTGCTGTATACTTTTTGGACAGGTTATGAATATTAATGAGCTCATTTGCATATTTGGGGAAAAAAGCTTTAATCCACTCTACAGACTAAACCGATTACTTGTGAAATACTGCGTGAAAGCTGTGACATCCCTACATACTTCTGGTCAATGGGTTGGTACATTTTGTGACCACACTTTTGCTGCTCCCAGTTGAATTCAGCAGCCTTGACGGAATAAAGTGCAGGGGATACTGTACTTTATTCCGTCAAGGCTGCTGAATTCAACTGGGAGCAGAAAAAGGGGGGGTCACAAAATGTACCAACCCTCAAAGGATTAACTATATCTGGGTCATCTCTTTGTCAGGAAGCAATCCCAGCACCACCACCAGCAGTGGAGAAGTTTACACGGACGAGTGTCGGCCATTAGACGGTTAACGGTATATCATGAAGCTTCCCACCAGAACAGCCACGATAACAACGTAATGCACAATTCGTCTGATGAGAGTAAACCACCACTGGCCAATGGCACGGATATAAACTGTTCTAACAATTCAATATATGTGAGTTACAATCCAGAATCTGCAGTAGAATTGGGTAGTTTCAATAACCTGACCCATCTGACACACTTATGAATTCAGAAACCCTTCACAGAATAAAGTACATGTTTATTCCGTTAAGTTTTCCGAATTCATTAGTGTGTCAGAAAAAAGTGTCAGATGGGTCAGGTTACGGAAACTCCCGTAGAATTGCCGGGTGTTTCCATAAGGTGACACCCTTCTTTCTGACACCCTTATGAATTCGGAAACCTTAACAGAATAAACCACACGGTTCATATGGTTTATTCCGTTAAGGTTGCGAATTCATAAGGGTGTCACCTTATGGAAACACCCCGTAGAATTGGGCATCTCTGAATCTTTGATTCTGAAATTTACATTAGGGCATTTAATGCTGTTTTACTCTTTTTGAGATGCTGATTGCTCTCAATG
>JAMKCH010028953.1:0-17349 GCA_023653785.1 Ophioderma brevispina | reverse complement strand
ACACCCGATTTCATGTAAATTGGTGCTTTAAAAATGCCATTTTTTGATTAGATCAGGTCGTTTATGAGTGCTTCCTCTGCCATCCGTCTGAAACCAGATCTTTTCTTTCACAAAATGGTGCTATCTCAGCAGATAGCAAAAAATAATAAACATTGCCTGGAGAGCAGATTTTACTCATTTCTGGTCTTTAAATTTTGGCTACAATTGTCTCGTACTGATCGAATAACATTCAATTTATGAAAATAATGTGTTTTCAGAAATTTTCCCAGTCTCTTCAGGAATCAACACCACTAATAAACTAGGTGTACGCAGACGACGTCAGTGCCAAGACATTGTTGGCGTCCCGAATATGGCCCTTGCCTAAAATGTTGAGTCAGAAAAATGTTTGATTGAGTTGTGTCTTTAATGAAATTTGAAATTAAGCAATAATATGTTGTACAGTAACAAACCATTGGGGGTGGTAATATTTTTGTCTGTGGCCATGTTTGTATATTTCTGAGTTTTTGGGGAAACGAAAACAATTTTAAGTAGTTTGCTATACCACGCAACTAAGCGTGAAAAACGTTTTGAAAACAGGCAAATCTTTCGATGCTCTGTAGCCTAAAAAAAACATCACTTCATCTATTGACTTTTTCATTTTTTTTTTTTTTTTTTTTTAATCTTTAAAAAAACATTTTTTGAAGTAAACCCGTCGCTTTATAGCCCGAGAAATCGACTTTGGTGAGAGGTCATTTTGACACGAGTCTATGGGATTTATTTAGTGGTGCGATTCCGAATAGATTTTATCACTTTGCCACATTACACCTGACATTGTTCCGTAAGTTACACTCTAGGGTCTTGTTCTTAAATATTGGGCTATATCTTGGAATATAAGTGACAAATGCAAATAAACATCACTTTTTATTTATCCTATGTTTTGAGAATAGTTTAATTGACAATCTTGACCCATCAAATGCTCTTTGACACCAAATCCATTCTTCTAGGTTATATAAATAAGAAAAGAATACGGTTTTCTTTGACGAGATGTCGGCATCTTGAAAAATAGCCGGGTATACAAATTTCCTCCATGCATTTGTATAGTTGAACCCTTGACCCACACAACATACATTCCGACACCAGGTCACGATAGTAGTACGCTTACCTTTAAAATGGCGGACATTTTGGAAAATTTTGGGTAATAATATGAAATTTGCCATCACTTTATTTTTGGTCATCACGTATTTTTCATGAACTACACAATCCAATGATCAATTTTAGCTATGATTGCAAAGTTATTATTCCCGCCCCTGGTTGGTAGAAATCTGAGGCCCTTTTTCACCTGCTGCTGCAGCACTAAGGGCCCGTACGCATGCGGGAGATCCCTTTTTTTTGATATATTGTGATGAAAGTCCAAAACTTAGAGAAACCACTTTTTGGTGATGAATCAAATGTAATGTTTGTTGTAAGTAATTCACGTAGTTTCCTAAAAGTTTAAAATTATCTATTTATAACAAGAAAACGGCCCCTTGAAAATTGGCCTATTACCTGGACGCTGATTCTTTTCGGTTTGTTGGTCACTTAATCTGCCGTCAATGTATTCACGATAAGAATTTTTCCTTTCAAAAAGTTGGTTTCTTACTTGTAAAAGTAATGCCATCTATCGTGCTATACACTTTACCTTTTCTTATCGGCTACTGCCAGCTTTCCATCATGTGTCATTGTCATTGCTAGAGGGTGGTATAAGCCAGTTGCTAGAGTAGCTATCTTCCGCCCAGTTGTGCTGCAGTACTGATCTACAACGACATTTCCTAGTGTCTCCGAACCCCCTGCTACCAATATGCTGTCTGATTTTTCGTCAAAGCAAATACCAGTCGGAAACGTCATGTTCAATCTCCACAACTCTTGGCCCGATTCAAAGTCAATCACACAAACCTCGTTCTTGTCAGATTTAATAAATGCAATCAATTTGCCGTTGGTTACAATGCCTTCAATTTTCCCAGTGCCTACTTGATGTGTCCTCAGCAACTCACCATTAGGTTTGTGCACAGTGATGACTCCTCTGTAACTGTCACCTACCAGCATAGCGTCATCTGGGGTAGTGGTGATTTTACCACCGTAAATGGGCAATGACTTCTCATATTTACCTGTTGGTGTGAAAATCTGCACTGTGGCATCATATTTAACAACAAATTTATGGTCAGATGTCACACATATGTCATATGGGATGGGTTTCCCGTTAGCATCATCAGTTGGTGAATACAGGCAAAATTGACGCTTGTATTTTCCATTGTTATTACGGTACACGATAACTTCTTTAGAATCATAGTCGCCAACTTGTTAAGTAAAGGCCGTGTTGTTGCCGCGATCCCGAAAGCCAATTTGAATGTACCAAATTCAGTGATGGAAGAGTAATTTTTCTGTTTCTCTTTTCAACTAATCACCAAACCATTCAGGTTTACCGGGTTTGATCCTGGATTGAAGTCTAGACAAGCCATGTCTGACGTGGGTATTTCATGTTGAGCAATACACAGCTTCTCCATCTTATCAACGAGTGACGCATGTTGCTTCAAGTAGACGTGATCAGCTGCTGACTCGACTACATTTTGTGTTGCAGAGTGAACATTTGTCAGTCTTTTCTCCCTATCTTCTACTCGATTCTTTTCTTCTTGAAGTGCTTTCAAATGCTGTCGGCCGGTTGCTTGGACGCGTCCTTTCATTTCTCTCCCCCGAGCCTCCGCTTCGATGAAGATTTCTCGTACACGCTCGTCTATTTTACTCTCCGTCTGATCAATAGCTGCTTTCACTTTTATTTCAATCTCATTGAGCTTCTTCTTGTCGTCTTCAACTTTCTTTAATTCTTCCTTCACACGATTCATCTTTGTAATTGTTTCCTTTTTTCGCGTTTTTTGTAATGACTTTCAGTTCTTTAATTTCATGTCGTGGTCTCTCGTGGTCTAATACAAGGCAATTGTGACAGACTGTCACACCACACGTTACGCAGAAGAAATGCTGGCGCTCTCCGTCGTGATTTTGGCAAAGTGGGACACCTTTCTGCTTCTCAGCCCTCGCCGCGTATTTCTCCGCCATAGTCTTTAGACGAAGATTAGTCTTCAAGTTAGACAATCCGCCGGGAGGTACGATAGTGATATGACGACATTCTGGGCAGTCAATGGTAGGTTCTTTACCGACCCAATCCTGCAGACATTGTAAACAGTAGACGTGAGGACAATCAAGATCCTTGGGTTCTCTGAGAAGTTCGTAACAGATGCCACATGACAAATCTTCTTCCATCACCGTGATGGAAAGGTCTGGATTATCGGATGCAGTTGCCATGGTGATTATTACTAGTCAACTCAAGTTGATTTCATATTTCCCTCAGAGTGAGGTTTCTGTATCCTCATGGATGGTGCCAAGTGATTCTAATATGTATTAATGTTACATTGTCGATTTATCCTCTTTTCAAAAGAAGTTTTCAAGCCACGGAAATGATCAGACTTATGAGTTTGAAACATGTGTAATAGTAAGCGCAGAAGATGTGTTTTCTTAGCTGTTCTATTTTGAAGAGTGAAGAACGAACCGGAACAGTCCGGTCTCATCGGCGTTATCAGGCGGCAACTTATCGTAAATTCTAAGTCCTTTATTGGCAGGGTGACTCTTCTTTGGCAAACACCACTGCTATGATTTTAATGTGAATTGACACTACGTTAACTAAAATGTCTAAATGAACACCCTAAAATCAATTTTGCGATTTGTTTTTCGTTAATAATTTATGAATTTATCTCTCAGTCTTGCCGTTTGAACTTGTGGTACTTCGATTATCATGTGGCGTATACATGCAAGTCTAAAATAACCGTGGCCCATTGAAACTTGGTTACATTTCTATCTTTAAAAGCACATGAGAAAAGGGTGAATGTGGTAATAATGATGAACATATGGTAATATTGAAATAGATAAGGATATTACGGTATTACAATTTCTTAGTTCTCGGCTTTTACGGCTACTCTTCAAGGAATATGTTTGTTTATGTCTTCTTTATCTTGGGTCCACATTCAAAAGAAAATGCAAGTGTCCCAAGCACCAAAGCAAGTAAAATGAACCAAATTATACTCGATTCGCGTTGATACGTTCGTCCCCCTGGAGTTTGGACCTATTCCAATAAGTCGGAGAGGGGTCAACCTAGCTCTGCCGGGAAAATGAAGAATTCAAATGCACGTGCCACACCGGATTATCTTTGAGGACACTCCGGTCATTTACCTCACTCACCTGCCTCTAAATACAATTTCATTCATGTATGGAAATGTTTCACCTCCGCAAGAATGGTACGGGGTCACATATCAGATGAATCGAGTATAGGAAGGGGTAATACTAGGAATTGTAGTCAAATGTGGGTGTAGATGGAACTTTTGGTGTGTGGTTCTGTCGATAAGGTCGAACTTTCTAGCTTAAATAAGTTATACTGTTTGGAATTTTAAAAGGTTCGTTCAGCCATGAATTACCAGGGGAAATAAAAACAATTCTAAGAAATGTTTCTTTGGTACAAACATTTTGACATTTCTAATTTCATATAGGAGCAAATACGAAATTCGGCATATGTTTTATATTGAAATATAAGCAAATCAAAATCACTTTTTTCTCTCTTTTAAGCCATTTCTTTAGCCTAATTCAGGGTAAGAAATCTTTTGAGTGTATAATCTATATGAAATTACTATGATGACACAATATTTGGGTGCCTCAAAATCTCTCGTTGCACCGTTTAAAGAAAATCCCCATGATGCCCACCATAAAATCTAAACCACAATTCAGGATAATATCCAAAATTCCCACTCAAATACACATGGCTATGCACTATTGGCACATGTTGTCCAGTAGATATGACGGTCGACTCATGATCTGAAGGTTACGGATTCGAGCCCCGCTGCGGCCAATGTGTTGTGCACTTGAGCAAGGCACTTTACCTTGCTTACCTCGTCGACCCAAGCGATATTCGGGTACCTGTTAGAGGGAATATTACAATCTAAGTGCTGATAGGATTGTGCGCCTGGCCAGCTGCCGACCAAGGTGAAGCGATATGATTGTGACGTTTTCCTGAGGGCGGCGTAATAATAATAGGCAACAGTGCTGTGATCTTGATGAAATGGCACTTTATAAAAGCCAGTGTATTAATATATAGATTATAACTTGAACTGTTGGGGTTTACTCTGCTGCTTTGCTATGTGTATCAGAATAGGGCATTAATACCTGGTCAACTGCTTAAATATCGTGTGACGCAGTGGATATTGAGATCGACTTCTGCAAGGCACTTAAAGACACTATCAGTGATTTGAAAAATATTTGAAATTCGCAGGAATTGCTTCAAAGTGAAGGATAAGTCTGTAGAATTCTCATAAGTTACCTTTTCCAGCTGTAGAATTGAAAGAAAAGGAAGAAACGGCAGTGTTCCAAGATACGATTCTCCATTCAATTACGTGTTGTAGTAAGTGTCCGTTCGGACAGTAATGACTAAAATCTCCGATTCTGTCCTTATTAGGTTGCTTCTGGTCTTATCATTTGCAGGGTATGTTAGGATACCTGTACTTGTTACGTACATGCTAAAATCTGATTTTTGATGATTTTTTCGATTTGCTGATTTAGCAAATCACTGATAGTGTCTTTAATCTCATTTGCCTCTTAGGCCATTCAAATTAGAACAAATGATGCCTTAAGGACAGTGTCAACCTTGAGATTCCGAGTATCTATTTTGGTTTGTAACTTTGCAAATATTTGATTATTGTATGTAAAAGTATACATTTCTAGAAAGACAATTGGACGATGAACCCGATGGTGGCATCAGATTAATGTAAAACTTTTCGTATTTTGAGAAAAATACTAAAAAAACATGATTTTGCCCCAAAATTTTCAGACAGCATAACAAAACAATTTGAATTTTCATGATTTCTTATGTTATTTTTTAGGAACAAGACAAATTTGTCTAGGGACGGTTTTTTCATTTTTTTTTAAATAGAGGTTACTTTTCGAAATATAAGGAAAAATGTCAAAAAATGGCGATTTTCACTTTTCTTTTCCAAAATTTGAGTATATATTGGAGAATATCTTTATTTAGAAATCGAAAAATGAAAAATTGAGAAAACCGTTCCTAGAGAAGACCGATTGCTATCGTAGGAAAGTTAAACCTTACCTGTTACTTCGGTATTTTTGGAGTTATCTTGTCTGAAAATTAGCTAAATTTTGCGAAAATTGAACATTGAGAAAATCCGTGTTTTAGTAAAAAGTGATTTTTCACGCCATGTCAAGCTGTCTCTTTCTCAAATAACTTTACCTTTTAACTTCAAATTTGAGTATGTTGTGCAAGTGATGAAAATACATCTTTATGCACTATTAAATCAAACATCTTTTGTCTCCAACTCCAGAAATCTGAAGAAATTGAAGTTTCATCTGGTCTAAATTAGCGCTTGTTTACATTTTCAAATATTGTTTTTCGTTTTTCCCAGATGCGTTCGCGCAAAAGTACATTAAAACACGCGCACGCTTCATTACGCAGCGAAAATTCACCGCGCGACGCGATGTTTCGCCTTGTACCTGACGGCGTTAAATGTGCTTAAATTCCCGCCGTTAAGACCATGTGGTTTTTGTGACTTTAAATGGTCAAATAGCTGTTTTAAATCGGGCAAAAAATACAGCTCAGGATTGTCTGCAGTGGATAACCTTTGTTGGTAACGATAGAACACAGGTTGATGTTTAAAATGGTGCAAAAATCAGAAATTCGTGTAAAAACAAAAGCACTAGGGTTAACACTGCCCTTAACCCAAAACTAATCGCAAAAGGAACAAAGGAGTGGAATATATATTTTAAGGGGGTAAAGTTTATGCAGAGGTCAAAACGTATTGAAAAGTATACCAACATGTTCGTCACCTTTCAAGGATTAAAAATGTATAGGTTGCCCTATCTGCAGGTTGTAGTTCAAGAGTTGAGTTGAAATAAGTTCAAGGTCGCAATGGGGGTACAAATTTTAAATATATGTTTGTTATAAAATAAATGGTGTCAAATTGTTCGTCTAATGGTACAGGAGCCGAAAATTTACTGGTTGCACCATCTATGATAGTCGTTGCATAATTGGAATGCGAAATGCCAGGGGCAAAATGCAACTGGGGGATACAGGGTCTATTGGAGGTCACTAGTTAAATCTCTGTAATTCTTTTATCCCTAACGTCCCTAGAGGAAATCTGACAATTACCGCAAAAAAGGGAGGTAGCGTTATTTATCTTGTTAGATCTAGAGGAAATTTCCTCCTAAAACAAGGCAGGGGTCCACTCCGCGATTGTTTTTTTTTTAAAGTGCATTTAAATGCAGTTGAGGGATGTTAGGGATATAGAACTGTCAACCAAGACTTTATATACAATTATTCATCTAGTGTGACCAAAAGAACAATTTACAACAAATTCGAACATACTCAGACCATTCTGTAGGCTGACCTAAAACGATTGACGGCAATAGGGCTAACTATACTTTTTTCAACCTTGGGAGTAGCCAATAAATTGGAACATCTTTTAATCGATTCGAACGCATCAAAATTTTTGCCCCTATATTTTCCACTAGATTTGATTTTGGATTAAAATAAGGAAGAGTTTGAATGTCTTAAATGTCTGCTTAACAAAAGTATGGGAAACAAGGTCAGCCCCATTGAGTGCATGGACACCGACCTCGACCAATAATTTGCACAATTTTTTATCAAAATCAATCAACTAAAAGTTGACGACTGTACAACTGAAATTGACCCTTTTTTATTGCTTTTTGCTGTTTTAACACTTAAACTCCCAGATTTAAGGTTTACATAGACAAACTTTACCTTTTTAGAATCCTCATGGTTAGATAAATAACATGGTATAACTTTCATATGACTCAATCTCAATTTTAAAATTTGACGCCTGTAATCTTTGTCACCAGTTGCGGCCCTTAAGAATCACATTTCAAGGGTCCCTGTCAGGCTGTCTGCTTGCTCCCAGGCTATATGCATACAACAGTTCCTTTAATGTACGTCAATTGGTTTACTGGTTCACATCAAAGAACAGATTAAATCTTATGAATGGTCCACATTATTGGTTACTGGTTCACATCAAAGAACAGATTAATCCTTATGAATGGTCACATTAATTGGTTACTGTTTCACATCAAAGAACAGATAAATCTTATGATGGTCACATTAATTGGTTACTGGTTACATCTAAGAACAGGTTTAATTTTTATGAATGTTCACATTAATTTGGTTTACTGTTCACGTAAAGAACAGATTAATCTATGAATGGTCACATTAATTGATTACTGGTTCACATCAAAAGAACAGACAAATCTTATGAATGGTATAACAGATAAATCTTATGATGGTCCCACATTAATTGGGGTTACGGTTCACATTCTAAGACCAGATTAAATCATATGAAAGGTCACATTTATTGGTTACTGGTTCACATCTAAGAACAGAATAAATCGTTGAATGGTAAACATTAATTGGTTACTGGTTCACATCTAGAAACAGATTTAATCGTAGAACGGTCCATTCATTGGTAACTGGTTCACATCGAAGAAACAGATTTAATCGTATGAATGGTCACATTAATTTGTTACTGGTTCACATCAAAAAACAGATTTATACATTTGCATGGTCACATTAATTGGTTACTGGTCACATCTAAGAACAGATTAAATCTTTATAATGGAGACGGTTAAATCTTATGAATGGTCACATTAATTGGTTTACTTCGTTCACATCTAGACAGATTATCGTATATTGGTCACTTAATTGTTACTGGTTCACAGCCAGAACCATATTTAATCTTATGCAAATGGTCACATTAATTGGTAACTGGTTCACATCTAAGAACAGAGTAAATATTATGAATGGTCACATTAATTGGTTACTGGTTCACTCTAAGACCAGATTAAAATCGTATGAATGGTACACATGTATTGGTTGCTGGTTCACATCGAAGAACAGATTAAATCAATATGAATGGTCACATTAATTTGTTACTGGTTCACATCTAAGGACAATTTAAATCGTATGAATGGTAACATTAATTGGGTTACTGGTTCACACTATAACAGATTTAATCGTATAACGGTCACATTCATTTGTAACTGGTTCACATCTACTAACAGATTTATCGTCGAATGGGTCCATTACTTTGGTTACTGGTTCCCGATCCAAGAACAGATTTAATCTTGTGAATGGTCACATTAATGGTTACTGTTCACATCTAAGAACAGATTAAATCATATGATGTGTCACATTAATTGGTTACTGGTTCCATCTAAAGAACAGATGTAATCGTATGAAACGTCACATTCATTGGGTAAACGTGGTTACACATCTAAGAACAGATTTAATCGTATGAATGGTCACGTTAGTTGGTTACTGGTTCACATCCAAGAACAGATTAACTCTTTGTGAATGGTCACATTAATTGGTTCCTGGTTCAGCATCTAAGAACAGATTAAATCATATTAAGGGCACATTAATTGGTTAACTGTGTCAGCATCTAGACAGATTTACAATCCGTATGAACGGTCACATTCATTGGTAACTGGTTCACATCTAATCAGCAGATTTTTCGTGTATGAAATGGTCACTTATTGATTGGTTACTGGTGTCACATCTAAGAAGTAAAGTCTTATGAGTGTCACAGTTAGTTGGTTACTGGTTCACACTAAAAGCATATTTTTCATCTTATGAATAGTCCCACATTAATTGGTTCACTCCCATTCAAATGCTAAGAACAGATAAATCTGTGAAAAGCCGCATGATATACTTCCATTCGCTGCGAGCGATTGGCGTGCGCAAGGTACCACCGGATTTTGAACCCAAGATCAAGTGTTACGCATGCTCAAGCGCAGAAATCGCTCCTTCGACGGAAGTATATCATGGGCAATTGAGTCATAATTGATTTTCCTGGATAGCATACAACCTCTTGGCCTCAGAATGAATGAAATTATCGGAAACTTTTAATAGAAAAGACATGACTAACAAATACCACTTAAATTTAAAGAAATTGTGTACTTTTGACTAGAAAATTTACCAACCTTAAATATCACTTTATGTGCCTTAAAAATGTAGTTTGTTAGTACAAAAAGAATTTTATTATATTTTCACTATAATACACCCCTTAAGTTGGTACAATTTTGAAATATAACAAAGAATGACACAAACACAGTGGTTTTAATGCTTGAATTTAACCACTACATCCCATGCCTAGTAATTTATTATAATAGCACTGTAAGCTTGACAAAAAACCACAATTAAAATGATATAATCAGAGCAGCACATTAACAAGGAATATCTGTCTAGTACACATTTACCCTAGCAAATTACCCTTAGCATGAGGTTAGGTTATTTGATCATTGCTTCAAATGTTACCTCCTGTGCTGAGTTGCACAACCAGCATGACAGGCGTAGTATGTGTGTCATATGCTTGCAACATTACATAGTGATAGAACGCATCATACCCGACTGAGTATACCTCCCAAACATAACTAGTGTAGGTATGTGTTCAGGGGACTCCACATTACACAGTAGTAGAAACTCGCTCCTGGGCTGAGTTTACATATCAATCATGACTACAGTAGGTATGTGTGTCATTTTCTGCAACATTACAAAGTTGTGGAAACTCATCCCTGGGCCAAATTCACAACCAGCACGACTGTGACCTGGACTGCAACATCCCATATTAGTAAAAACCATCCCTTGGTGTTTAATAACAAGCATAACTATGATATGAGTGTGTGTCATGAGTTGCAACCATCCATATTACTAGACACTCTGCCTGGACTGCTTTTACATACCAATCCCTGACTAGGGTAGGTATGTGTGTCATTGGCTGCACAATAATAGTAGTAAAACCTCATCCCGATCTGAGTTTCACCTACCAAGCATGGACTAAGGTATGTGTTGTATGGTCATTTGTTACATGGCCTAGTCTGGGTTTTTTTCATTACATATCCCCAGGGATGGTTTTTTTGTACTCCGTAACGTTGCAACCACGGCCACACATAAGTAAGCCAGTCCATCCTTCAAGTGGCGTAGCCAGAGGGGGGGCAGGGGGCCTGCGCCCCCCTCCCCCAATATTGATTTCGTCGGTTGATATGAGCCGTCGGTTCCCTTGAAACATTCAGTCTGGCACGTGCAGGCCGGATTGTCGCAAAGTAAATAGGTTTAAAGTTCAATGGACAGCGTGCTACAAGTAAATTTTACAAATCGTACAAAAATTAGCCCTCAGAAGACATTTAAGCATATAACCAAAATTTTCCGAGGGGCTTCACCCCCTCGACCCCCACCGGGGGCGTTGCCCCTGGACCCCCAACAGGGGCCCTAGGCGGGCCCCTGGACCTACCCATTTTCCCTGTGGGGTGAGATGCGACACTGACCCACCCAATATGAAAATCCTAGCTACGTCACTGCATGTCCTTGGTTATTGCGCACTTAGCCCAGGAATGAGTTTCTAGTACTCCATTCGTATACCAAGCATGACTAGGGTATGTTGGTCAACGGTGACAACATTACATAGAAGTAAAGTGGAAACTCATCCTTGGGCTGAGTTTACAAACCAAAGGCTGATAGGCAGGTGTGTGTGGCATTGCTTGCACATTACATAATATAGACACCCATTCCTGGGCTGAGTTTACATACCAAACATGACTAGGACAGGTGTTCATCATGATTGGCAACATTACCTAGTAGTAGAAAGCAAACACTTACATACCAAGCAAACCACTATGTTTGTATCATTGTTTGCAACATACTACTTATGTAATGGTGGCAACTAATGTCTCACCTACCTACCCAGTCGTGCTTGGTATGTAATCTTAGCTCAGGGGCTGGTTTTTACTACTTTGGTTCAAATCATTCACATACCAAGCATGACAAGGGAGGTATTGTGAGTGTCATTAGTTGTAACATTAAATAGTAGAAGAAACTCATCCGACCTGAGTTTACATACCCAAACATAACTAGGGCAAGTTAGTGTTTCATTTGGTTTCAACAGTACATAGTGAGGAAACACATCCCGGACATAATTGGCAATCCTATGGTTAACAAGGAAACTAGTTTATGGTCACAGAATCCAATTCAGTGCAGGTAAATTTTTGTGGCCAATTTGCCCGTAGGTAATGCACACAACATGGTTAGAATTACATGGCTATGCTTGTGTGTTTTACTCCAAGTTCATAACTTGCAACCAAGGTGGTATCTTGAGTCTAATAGGGCACACAGACATTAACACCCAAAAATTAAGTTTAAACTTTTTTTTTTTTCTGGTAATGTGGTGGTGTGAGGATATAGGGCACGTATTATGTATGGTGTGAATTTATGAAAACTTCCATATTGTTGGAATGCAGCATTAATAGTCCTAAACATTTTCAAATTATATCATAATAATAGATCTACGACATTTTTACAAAATCATAAAACAAAAACAAAGAACCAAATACATTGTTTTTGCTCATTGGAAGTTTACAGGTACAAATTAAACATTCAACTCAAAATAACAAAATCAAAAATAATATTCTTCTCTTGCATATTTTCAACGAAAATAAAATGGTATGTGAAATTATAGTAGGTAAATTAAGTTAGTCGTGTATGAATGACATAAACACACCTCTGTAAAGACAGAAATCTGAAACCTATTTTCAGCTTCCCCCGAATCTTACACCTTGTTGACAACTTTCCATATTGTGGGAAGAAGAAAATTTTGATTTTTCCTTGTGAACTTAGCGGACAATTATTATAGAGTCCAAATTAGTTAACTCTTAAACGTATTGTAGTACTATAAAACGTGTCTGATGAAACACTCCTACTAACCCAGGAGCAGCACCATTGTACCACATCTCAAGTACAAAAGGTTTGAGTGATTAATTATATGTCAACTGACCGGAACCCCTGAAACGTGATATTACGTGCCGCAAGTGGTGCCTTAAGTGAGAGGGGGCCAAAACAAAGTTTGTAGCAGGGGTCAAATTTGTAAATTGATCCAATCTGTTGAAAAGCACACATTTACGTGTCTAACCATAATGATTCAGAAAAGGTATAGTTTGTAAATGTACAGACCTAAAGTTTCAGAGTTATAGGCGTAAAAACAGCAAAAATCAATAATTTATAGGGTCAATTTCAGTTGTCAAAAAACAAAAAACAACAACATGGGTCAAATTTAAAAATGCTCCGATTGAGATTAAATTTAAAAATGGTGCAAATTATTGGTGGAGCTCTAGGATAAATTAAGGAATAGTTTTGAGGGTCTCAAAATGCTTGCGTACAGAAGTAGGGGGGTAACAAGATCAATCCCCATGAATGCAAGGGACGTTGGACCTTTTATTGCCCCTACATCGGAAAACTAAGCATTTAAGACAGTCCAAAAACGATTCCTTATTTTATCCTATGGAAATCCACCAATAATTGCACCATTTTTTATCCAAACGGTAGTAGTAACTTAAATTTGACCCCTGTCCAACTGAAATTGACCCTTATATTGATTTGCTGTTTAGCCTATAACTCTGAAACTTTAGGTCTGTTACATATTACAAACTAGACCTTTATGATATCCTTATGCGTATGACAAACATAACATGGTGAGGCCTTTTCAACCTGATGGCACAATTTACAACTTGACCCCTGTACAAACTTTGTTTTGGCCCCTCCCTTAAGGCACCACTTGCGGGCATAGAAATACTTCAGGAGTTCGGTCAGTCGTCATCATAATTAATCACTCAAACCTTTTGTACCTTGAGATGTGTTACAAATGTGTTGCCTAAGCTCCAGGGCTATACATCTTTCCCCAATGGGCATTAAATAGGCACACTTGTATTATGGCCAGCTTATACTTATGATAGATCACAGGACCAAGTCTTCTCATAAGGGTGTCCTTACCTTTAAAATTGTGTTGAAATGACATTTGATGTGTACCATAGAGTGGGGAAGGGGGAAAGAATATAATATTCACACACTTTCAAAGGGAAGCTTTTGAACATTCATAGCTGTCAGTCCTGAAATTTACCCCTTTTAAAATACCCATTCATGCTTAGGTCACACTTGCTATATAATCCAAGTATAGCGCCCTCGTTGACTCAGTACACATTTTGCCTCTTTTTGGTTTCCCACTTATAATGCAAAACCTACACCAAAGCCTCAACACACTATTAAAACAATGACCAGATTAGGATATAACCTGCATGAGCAAGTTCATGTTATTCTACATGTACTTTATTTGTTCTTTGGGGATGATGGTATGCGGGATTTGGAAATTAGACTTCAAAGTATTCATGAAGTTTTTCTTTTCACTCTTCCGCTCATATATGGTAAAACGTATCAACCCCTAACCTTCACGAAGAATGGGGTAACATCAACAAGTTTAAATTGCAGGGAAAAATCTTATCCGATACCAACTTTCAAGCATCATCACTCCCTTCAGTTCAACCCCTCTGTACCGTGTACCTACAAGAGATATCAGGCTCCGCTAGACAACCACAGATATCTCAGACAAAGACGATGTTCTTGGGACATCAACTCTTGTTATTTTTTCACCTTAATTTGTTTCCATCTCTTTGCTCACACAATTATGGAGTAAATTGTAGTTTTTGAAGGTTATTTTGTGAAAAATTGATATTTTGTCACAATTTTCAAATAATATTGCCGACGGCAAAATGGCAAATGACTGTCACAACAACGTGGCGATGATGACGAAGACGACCATCATTATCGGTCCAAAATTATCCTGGGACTGATGTACACTTCTTGCATATACCAACCACAATGGTACCGGTGGCTAACACTAAAACTATAAAAAATAAAATCAAATGGAACCCGGGCCTTGCTTCTGGTCCCGACAACCAAAACCTTACGAGTCCATTTTGTTAACAAAACCTTTAATATCACATCTAGCACAGGCGTCACACATCCACTGACTATTAAGCACATCATTAACAATAAGCATAATTACTATGTGTAGCTGGGTGCTCCAAGCTTAAAGGGATCCTACTTATTGCAAAAAATAATGGTCTCTCCAGTCAATGTTATTATTTACATATTAAAGGTTACCTAATACAGATTTGATTTGTACAGAAATAATGGTAAGGATATCGACTACAAGCATTCCTCAGTTACCATATACTAGGTTCAATCCGGTTAAGTTAAAATATATATGTTTTGAATTGAGCCGAGATACAGTCTTTCAAGCAATGCTTTTCATTTGGAATTGTGGATAAACCATTTATTTACACAGGTAAACAAAGTTGGTTGTTTTCTAAATGAGGTTTGTGAAAGGAGGGTTAAAACTTCCGGAGCAATTGTACATACAAGATAATACAGTGGTGCACCATGACATTATCTTGGTGCACAACAGCACTTATGTGACTAACTGATATTATGCACCTTAACAACTTTTGGAAGCACCAGTGCATTTATGAATCTTTATGCACCCAATCAGATAACTGCTTGGTGAATGCATGCACCTGTTACTTGCATTGGTGCACCTCCTTAACTTAAAGCAATCTTGGTGCATCATTGCATTGTCATCTTTGCATCAATGCACCACCCTGGGTGCACCTCTAGTGTGTTTAAGTAAGCTTGGGGCACCCAGCTATGAGATCTCATTCCTCCTTGCAATGGGCAGTCTCACATTTAGAGTACAAAGTTCAACATCCCATACAGTCATATGTACACACGTCAGAGCGTGGTAATATGCTAGAACTTCCACCATGTTAGTTTTCCCTCCCTATTATTGAAACAAGTTTTTAGTGGTGGACTAATATAGCTGTTAATGATCAATTTTGAATTTTACTTTGCTATATACAATATCCGCTAAGTCTAGAACACAGATTGGACTATTCAATTTGAAATCTGCACTCCCCGTCTAACACTTAGTAGTGTCCTCCGCAGGAGGAGGCTGGATTACAAATGGAATAGATCATTGGCTAACTACATTTGAAATAACACTCCATCTGTGAAAGCTTTAGGTACAGTCTTCCACATAGGGAGTATGGATTACAAATGGAATAACTGGATAACTACATTTGAAATACACACTCCCTCTGTGAAAAACTTAGAGACTTTTACAGTGGGAGTATAGAATGCAGGTGGAATAGCCAATTGATATCAATGTTTATAAATCAGATCCATGGTTGCCACAAGACTAGCAAAGAACAATATACAAAAGAACAAATTAGGCATATTTGTTTAAGATAAAAATGGTACTTTTATTTTATGATCTATTTGTCCATGCTCAGCAACAATGTACATGGTAATCAACCTATCTCATCTTTGCACTGATTGGTCACTCAGGACCAATCAGGATGCAGATTAAATAAACAGCCAATTTGCTGCTTTCAATATTGCTGCAGCGAATGTTGCGCAACTTCATCCACTGTTTGCCATACAAGTTCACGTCCTATTAAGCGATGCCTTACAAAGATATCAGGAAACCAAAGTAGTTCTTGACATGCCCCGCCCGACTACTGTAAATATGACTGTTGATTTGTTGAACCTCCGCCATCAGACGCTATGCAAATTCAATGCTTTTTATGAAAATATTTGTATTACTCTTGCCAAAATGGGTTGCTGTATGATCAATTTAGTGATTCCAATGATTATATCACTTTAAAGACACTAATTCTAAAGTCTGCTCTTGTATGATAACCCATTTTAGCCTGAGTAATGATAATACCTGCAACATTTTATACAGGGGACTGGATTACAATGGATTCTTAAATAGGTAATTTTGAAGCAATATTTTGTGTTACTCACACACACAATTTTGTCTTTCACTTTTTTAAAATCACAATTGTATATAAATATTTGGCAACACTTTCAAAAATCTCAAACACGGTCAAATTTATTGATCCAAAATAAAATAGGATCACGATTATCTGTTATCTCCCACAAGATTTTCATCAAAGTGGCGATTAATTACATTATCAATATGAGAAAATAAATCTTATATAAACAATAGCTTTCATTTGCTCAAATTTTTGAGAGTGATTAATTTTGGAAATGACAAGATTTAGAGAAAGAATTTCTTTTTTAATTGTACAAAAATGGATCACAAAATATGTCCCCTATATAATCAAATTGCACATTGAATGTTCGGTACCCATTTAGAGATCTCAGTTTTGACTAAAACTTGCCTAACAATAACATAAACTTCCAATGGATCATGGAAAATAGTCATTGGTTATATAATGTCTGCCGAATTTGGCAGGTATGAAACCAGGATTGCACTATAGTAACACATACACAGACATTTGGTTTACAATAATAAGTTATATAGCTTTTTATACACTTTTTCATTTAAGGTTTCTTCATTTTTCTTGCATTTTTCAGGATTCATTTCATCA
>JAMKCH010028952.1:0-25210 GCA_023653785.1 Ophioderma brevispina | reverse complement strand
CGTGTAGGCCTATAATTAATCATGCGTTTATGTGAACAGTATACGAAAACTGCATTATACTAAACTTTTAAGACCATTCTTTCGAATGAGTATTATATTGAGCGACGTACTGGTTCTCATTGTGCAGTTTGGGGAAATTGCATTCTGATTAAGTTCAAATAACATAACACCCAAGTCATTCTTTCGAATAGACTAAAGATGAACTAAAATTACTACTTTTTGGTAATTAGAACAATCCCTTTTCGGGATTATTGCTTTTAAACAACCCTCCTATATATGCGACAGTTTGACCGAGCTTCCTTGCAGCAGACTGCAAAGGAAGTATACAGGGTGAGTCAAAAAGATTTACACTCGATTTCAGAAAAATCTTAAAAATATTAAACAAGTTTAGAAATTGTTTTTATACATGAAAACAATAGCTCATTATATCCACTATCATTGGTAAAAAAATCTAACGTTTACCTTTTCGCATATTGCAGATATGGTAAATTAACGGAAAGCCGCCAAAACCATATTGACCACGGTTGTACAATTCTTCACTTCCACAGCAGCAAAAGCCATTGAGTTACTGTCATCTAAATGTTTTTAAGCATTTGCTCTTGTATTTTGTTATAAAGTTACCATAACCTAATCCGTAACAACTGTTGTTGATAATATTTCCTAACAATAGTCAATGGCAGTAGCATAACAGGGGCAGGGGGAGGGGACGCATTGTCCCCTACCCCATGGGTCTGACAAGGAAATAAGCTTAAGCTAGCGGTAAAGCAGGAGAGTGGGAAAAGGGAATAGAGAAAAGGGAGGGAAGGGAGAGGAAAGGACTGAGATACAAAGGGAAAGGTAGATGTACGTTGAATATGTGTAATGTTCAAATATTGATTCCCCAAAGTAGCCCCCCGCCCCAATCAGGTTATGAAGGAGTCGGTGGAAAATGTGGGTCAACCGGCTGTATTGCACAGGATTGCCTACATATTTGCATTTAGTTTCCGCGAAAAGATATGTAAACAATTTCGAACATTTATTGAAGTAAAGCTTCAAAATTTGGGTGTAAGATTCCATAATTTGTTATTGATTTCAGAATAATTAAATAGTTTCACATTTTTTCTAGATGAAGGTTTACAAAAGTATCAAAGTAAGCAAAGAATTTCATGATGTACTTGTGTAGACTCATTCAAAGTCTCTTTGGCCAAATTCCACAACAGTGATTCCGTGGACAGAGTGAAAAATGGGTACCTATCTTTAAGATAGCATAACTTCGCAATGCAAAGTTAAAAAATCAAAATTCAAAATTTCTTTAGTAGGTGTAATAATCTAGTTTTATATCTGGTACTCCGTATCTTTGGTTGATTTTTCACTGCTGTAGAAAAATTCAAACAAAACGAGTGTAAATCTTTTTGACTCACCCTGTATGTCAGTGAGAAGATAATTATATGTAATGACAGCAAGTTGGCAGCCATTTTGGTGGCCATTTTGGATTTTGGAG
Source organism: Ophioderma brevispina (assembly GCA_023653785.1). Lineage (NCBI taxonomy): Eukaryota > Metazoa > Echinodermata > Ophiuroidea > Amphilepidida > Ophiodermatidae > Ophioderma > Ophioderma brevispina. The sequence goes on along the minus strand of JAMKCH010028952.1, from coordinate 23,730 downwards.
TTAAGGAAAACATCAATGATTTAGATTTAAACAAAAACTGAATTCTTTGAACCTCAAAACATATTCAAAAACATGAAATATAGCTAATTATATAAAATGGCGGCCATTTTGGATTTTGGCGTGAAGGAAGTCATCAGTGATTTAGATTTGTATATAATTGGATTCTTTGACCCCAAAACATATGCCAAAACATTAAAATCATCAACATCTACTTTAAAAGCTGAAAAAGCTAATTTGGGCGCGCCACGCTGGGATAAAAAAATTTCCCCAAGGGGATTTATGGATTTTGGGATATGTTGTTGTATTGATGCCATTCTGTATCTGGTGCAAAAAATCAGCTCAATAACAATTTTTTTCTGGGTCAAAACACCCATGGACCCACACTAGTTGCTTTTCATTACTTCGGATTGGTTGGCAAAAGCAAACGCGTTTTTGTTATGAACACGTTGCTAAAACGCGTTTGTTCTAAGCACTCTTGAAAGCAAATAGTGCTTTTCCACTGTTTATGATCGGTTGGCTTTCTGATTGGTTGGCTAAGCAACGCCTACTTATGAAAAGCAACGACTTTTGTAACAGAGGGAAAGAGGCTTGCTAACTCGGAAAAGGCAAACGCGTTGTTTAAGTTACTGTCTGAAAGCACGCGTTGATTTCATCGAAAGGATTGCCTTTCTTGTAACTTCCGATTGCTTATTGCTAAGCAAGGCATTGTTTTCTGAAAGCAATGCTTTGCGGAGAAAAGCGTTGTGACCAAATTACGTTATGACCCTTTTAGCTGCCATAACCGTGCTGCCATTTACTGACTTTAATTGTCAAATAAATTTTAAAAAAAATCCAGTTACATAAATGGTATTGATTGCGACATCAAACGGGTTGAGTTGTGTTAGGAGCGCACGATAGATTTCTGGAGCAGACAGAAGCAGAAATAGAAGTTTTTGAAAAAAAATCAGTTGTTTTAAAGACAGGTCAAGTAATGGCACTTCCACAACTGTGTAGAGTTCTAGTGGAATTTGAGTGATAAACGCTGTGCTATTCATATTACTAATCAGTCCAATAAGAAAAATAACTTGACACATAATTAGGGTCAAGCCTCCATTTTCTCGAAAAAATAACATGACCACATACTTGGAAGTCAAGATTCCATTCCCGCAGAGCCATTTTTTTAATTTACTTGACTCCCATTTACACACACGGAAAAAAAACAAAACAGTATATTATGCTTAGAATTTCGTATAATATTGAAATACTAAAGCTGTCAGTGAACTTGAAAATGAGTCACCATCACGTATAGTTCACACACGTAGCTCTGCTATATACAACTAAAATTAATTTAGACAAGTATATACACAGAACCCTTTTTATCAAGTTTGGTATACACAGTTGTATCAAATAAAAATCGTTGTCATAGATTACTTACATTCCCCAGTTTTACGGAGATTTAACAATTCATTATCTCAATTCTGTCTACATTTATTTGCCTGCATCATGACCCCCCCCCACCCACTCCTCTAACATTAGATATTTCTCTTTTAAAAATGTATATCAGAGAGCGTGTGAAGTGCTACTGCCGTGGAAACCAACCTCAAAATTTGTTTGTGATCGGTCTTCGAAGGTTCTGTCTTGGGTCTCTATTTTATAAATCTTTTCTAGGCATTTCACATTAAATTGTTTTCGTGCAATATCATTTTACATTGCACGGACTTCTTTAAGTAAAAGGAGTTTAAACGCTTGCAAAGCGAAAAGAGTTTAAATCATTTGCAAAGAGTAACATGAGCTCCCAAATGTTTTAATAGAGAAAAACACTACTCTAAAGACGTCTAATTTACTCCAATACGTATAGGATTGAATTTCTACTCAGCGGATTTCTATTCAGATAAGAGTGAATTTAACTCTATTTTCGCGCAAGTTCACTCCTAGAAAGGAGGCTACAACATGTGGTCTTTATTAACGTTTTCCTCTTACATTGAGAGAGTAAATACCTTCGTGAATGGTAAAAAATGTAGGCAAATATTATTGATCAATGATCAACAATTTTTCACCCATTTTCATGACTATATTCAGAATCAGAAATGAACAATGCATTCAAATGAAATCCAAACAAGCCTATTCTAGCAGAAGCTGTTTTGCAGAAGGCTTCCCGGTAACTTAGGAAGTCGTCACAAAAAAATCTTGTGCTATATATAGATATACAGAATCTTAATATGTTCCCAAGGGGCTAAGGTTAGTATTATTCTTACTGCCATTAAGGCCCGAACTCAGAGATTTCCAGAGGAGGGGCGCCCTCAATTTCCAAAAAAATCGGTTTTTGAATGTACATAAGCTTTGTCATATACTAATCACTGTGTGAAATGCTAAGCTTAAATCGAATTCCTTAATAAAGAAAATCAAAACTTGTTATAAAATCGGATCCGGAATTTTTGGTAACACATATCCTATGCGGACTAATACTACACATAAATGTTTACTCATCAAAACGAAACATCCGATTCATCTCAAACTTCGGAATTGTTCATTTAGGTTACTATCTTTAGTTCTATTTGACTATTCTTCATTAGTACACAAAAAAAAATATTTCGAAATCTCTGATCAAGACCTTTAACCAAAGTTTGAAAATGATAAACGCAGACGCAGAAACTTCCCAGCAATAAAACAAGAATTGTGACAGAAACATTTTAAAACAAGACATCCTTTATTTGGCAGGCACTGGCGCCTTTTATGATCGATTTCATTGCATATTAAAGTTTAAGTGCTGGGGTTTCGATTCCCGAACTGTGAACGTAAAGTTCATCTTACGCATGGCTTAAGATTTTCGTTACGACCATGGTAGTAAGTAGTAGCGTTCCTGAACAGTTACTTTAGATGTCGTAAGTCATTTCTACCAGTAAACCTACGACAATCTTACGTTAACATAAACTAAGCCGAGTTAAAGGGTCATTCCATTCATTATTGGGATTAAAATTGGGCTCTGTCTGGGGCAAACGTCGAACACTTTGCGAATGTTTACCATGTGCCTATTATCATCAGTACCATGAGTTTTATTGTGGTGGTATCTATAGACCAAATATTAAACACTTGGACGGGTTCGCTTGATTGTCGATCAACTTGTCTGATTCGTTTCATTTTTTCGTTTTTGTTCGCCGTGTGTGTGTGTTACACTCTTCAATATATGGTTTATTTGCTTCATGAGCGTCCTGTGTTTCACTTTTTCATATCACGGTTTTAATTAATAGTTAGTAAATGTTTAATTTATAGTAACTATTTCAGTGAGATCTGTTTTATTTTCATTCTGTGACCAATTTAGATTATGTCCTCCATACTCTATTTTGTTAGTTTTCTTTTTTTTTTAAATCAGTTTTTGATTTTTTAAAATTAGATTAAAATGGATGATTAAACTTAAACTTTGTTTAAAGTCAACATTTATTTAAAAAAAAAAAACTTTTAACTTTAATTACTGCAAGATGCATAAATACTAATAGCAGAGATAATAGCAGAGATACTAACACTTGGCAACCTTGCTCGGTATTGTGCAAAGTTTTTCTCAAAAATATAATCCCTAATTTGCAATTGAAAGAATTTTTGTTTTGCGCAAATGAAAAATATTAACTTGTTAGAGGGTCAATTAGTCAGTATACCCTACATAAAATATTTTATTGTTTACTTTTAGCAAACAGGTTATAGGGTTTATAACTGTGTCTGGCTGTAACCCAAGTTGAATGCTACAAGTTTGCTACCCAACCCTTACCTCTAACAGCTTTATATCATCACTCTCCTGCGAATGATGATCCCCTCTTCATAACACGTAAGCGCTTGGTGACATCTCGCTGTACATATTTGTATTTTTCAAAAGGACACAATAGGTATAGGCCTTTAATTTTCGTCTTCATTAGATTCCTGATAATATAGTTGTGTGTTAATATCTGCCTACACAAATAACAGTTATTCTTGTAGCCACATGTAATTTAAGCATTTGAACTTTTCTAGCAAACAACAACCTTACAATATATTTTACTTATCTTGTACAATGTTAAATGCAGGGGTCCCGTTCCTAAATGGTCCGTACGACAGCCGTAGCCTCTTTCTATCGCACACTTTTGCGTTAAAGGGTGCAACGAGAGATTTGAGGCACCCAGATATTGTGTCATAATCGTGATTTCATATAGATTAATACACTCAATAGATTTCATACGGTGTATTTGGCTAAAGAAATGTCTTAAAAGAGAGAAAAAAGGTGCTTTTTTGACTTGCCTATATTTTCAATATAACACATAGGCTGAATTTCGTATTTTGCTCCTATACGAAATTAAGAAATTCACATTTTTGTACCAAAGAAACAATTTCTCAGCTTAATCTTGTCAGATGGGGATATTTTGGTGGAAGCGTTTACTCAGGGCCAAAATCAGAGTTTTTCACATTTTTAGGGACCCTGTTATTTGAAATCTCTCGTTGCCCTTAAGTTCACATTTCGAATTTACTTGCGTGCCTAAACGTAGTAATGCACTTAAGATTTCTTCAAACTTACGAAAATCACGTCTGTCGTACTAGCACTCACTTATTCCACGCTGTTTCAATGGTTTTCCTGAAACCTAACTTAGTCGCAGGATTATCGTAAAGTTCCAACGAATTTCTACGTTAACTCTACTCAGTGTAGACGTAGACTTGACATGTAACGATAAGTTGATATTATGGACATTATAGAAAAGCTAGTATTCGTGATTTGGAAAAGGGGATGTGAGGCTTGGAAAGATGATTTGTATGGAGACTATCAACCATTTGAAACATGCCTCGAGGCTAGACCTGAGGGGGCACCCTTGTGTTTGTTTTTGGGTGTGTGTATTGGGGTGTTGTGGTGGGGTGTATATGTGTGTATGTGTTTTTTAGAGTTTGTTTTAGTTCTTTGTGTTGTTCTTCATTGTCACTCAATGACGATTTTCAAAACTACTTTGAAAGACTTATGTAGGCCTACTCTTGTCGATTTCCTACAATTTCAAAACAATATTGATTCTTTTTTAAATAAAACCTATACCTCTTTTGTGTATTTCAACCTGACATTTTTTAGGGGCGGTCTCCCATAATACTCCGATTTTTCAGTACATCACCGTTACTACTTCCAAAGGTGATTGATCCCCTTCCCCCAAGTTGATTAGGGAGGGATTAATGAGTACAAGCACTGTATAATGTAAAATTTATAATATCAATGGCAGGGTTATTTTTCCATTTACTTAGTGAGGAATAGTACTGTTGCCTCTGTACTGTCGGCCTAGCTAGGTTGACACGTCACACATATTAGAAGCTAAATGCAACTGGCCATATTTAAGGTATTGAAGACAGTTCTCTTGTATAATTATTACATACACCTATCGTATATCGGCCTACAATGGGTCATTGTAAAGAAAAGTAACATGTTATTGTGAGGTGTTATTGCAAGAAGGTTTCAAAATGCCTAAATTGTCTACATGAATAACTGCTATTGTGCTGAGTAGATTGAACCCACACTTATAATTTTCATGTTATCTATGAGACGAAAACTATATGCCTATACACATTGTGTCTTGCTTTAAATATAATACAAATATAACGCGAATGGCCCTCTTATGAAGAGTGGGATCATCATTCGACATTATGGCTGTAGAGTAAGGGTTGGGTAGCTAGCACTTGTAACATCAAAGTTTTATGCAGACAAATATAAACCATATCCCGTTTGGCTCAATGTAAACAAGAAAATAATTTTATGTAGGTTATCATACCACTGACCCTCTAAACGTAATATTTTTTCATTGCTCAAACCACAATCTTAAAGTGCCATTAGATACAAAATTATCTGGAACCCGAGACCAATAAAACAAAAAAATATATACTTAAACCCGTTCAAGAAGAACAATATCTCTTTAATTCCAGGATTTCATCTACATGGAACATCTTGTTTATATAGTCTATGTTAATATTTATGAGAAAAACTTTACAATACCGTCCATGTGCCAAGCAAGTTGATGCATTGCTCTTGCATAATTAAATTTAAAATGTACCTTTACTCAGTACGTTATGGTTAGAGCTTACGTGTCCATTTTAACACGATATGAGTTTTAAATTATATTTCTTTTTATCAATAACATGACCCTCCCTAGATTTCGATTTAAAAAAGAAAATAACAAATAGAGTATGACTTACATCTAAATGGTCACAGAAATGAAAAAAATAAAAAACTTAAAAAAAGCAAAAAATAAAAAAAATAAAAAAAATAACAACTGTACAACAAATTCTGTAGTCCCCATCTGGGGGCTAAGGAAACCAAGTGTACAATTCATAATAAATTATTACGATCACACACATAAGTGTTAGTCAGGTAGAACCCTTCATGTGACCGTACAGTTGAGTATATACACAATTTATTTTTGCTGAAATGATAGATTAGCGTGTGTAGACTAAGAATCTGCCGGGTGCCACCTGGCATCCTTGGGGATTTTGCGAAATCCAAGTGGCGTCGCCATAAATGAATAATTATCCTTTTCAACCCTATTTATCACCCTATGGTATTACTAGATATACTATAGGATTCCAATGAACAAGTTTATGGCACTTTTAAACATTAATCATACTTCAAATTCCAATGGAAGCCAAATCCATCATTTAAATATGCCTTATAACAGCAACTATGTGCATAAAGAATAACCATGAAGTACTTAGATTATTTTGTTAGACACATACATGTATTCTTATACTTTTAAAGTTGCAACATGACGAAAACAATAGGCATGCCAAAAACGTGAACCTCTTCAAAAAGTACTTCACAACAAATTTATAATATTACAGCCTCAGTCGAAATCAAGTGTCAATGACATTAGAAATGTACCTTTGATCCTAACCAATGTACCACATACACTCAATTGGTTTAATGCGTCAACATCGAAATAAAACCAATATTTGGCAATTGTCAAAAATCACAATAGGAATTACTTTTTTTCACATATATTGTCACGCCATTTATAATTTGACACCTTTTTTTATTAGCGGGATTACCCTGGTACAGCTGGTATATCATAGGTACATTTCTAATTGTTTCATCATTGATACAATCATTTATACTTTAAGGTACTATTTAGAAACTTGTGTCAAGTATTTTTGAAGATATTCACTTTTTTGGCTGCAATAATTAATTTGACGTCATGTTACAACGGTTTAATTTATCAGAAAATATAGTTATTGGGTCTAACAACCAAATCTAATTACTTCATGTTTCTTTTTATCGAGTATTTGCTGTTATAGGGCATTATTTTAAAATTATTAGATTGTCTTCCATTTTGAATTTGAAGTATGACTCAATGATATAAGTGCCATGCACTTGTTCATTGGGTCTAAGTATATCTAGTAACTTCATATTTGATAATATATGGTTGAATAAATAATTATCATTTATGGCGACGCCATCTTTGATTTCCTTAATGCCAGGATGCCCAGTTGGCTCCCGGCATATTCTTATTCTACATACCCTAATCTATCAATTTCAGCAAAAAATTGTATATATACTCAAATTTATGGTCAGGCCATAACTTGGACAATATCTACCCGACTATTGTCTGTTCCCGCACATAAAACTGGCAAATTTTCTTAAAATATATAAAAGGTCACCTCATTTCTTTGTCCCGAATATCAGAGACAAATGGATATGTTAGACTTCAGCTAACCATGAGTAAAAATATTACAATGGGTCGGGATGTGGGGCCTTTGTTATAGCCAGGTGTTACCACCTCCACGATTAGGGGTTGAGTGACAATACACGTCCTACCACAATAACTAAACCAGTGTACCATTTGAATATAGGTCGTTGACACTAAATTTTATTCTGAAACCGCCCCTATGGTAAAATGAATATAGAAATGAAGTTAAGCAATAAGTACGGATTTTGGTTCTCCACAAAGTTGTAGGTCAAATCTTGCCCCAGCACCCCACATTCTCTCATGATGTGTGTTCTTGTTCTTCCTTTTCTAATAAATGATGAAAAATATGGCCAAGTTAATTGAACACGCACTATAGGAAGCCAATATATATTTATCTGGAATGGAGATTAAGTATTTTGTCTTGAAAAGTACCAGTCTAAATGGGAGAGCGTAACAGCTGAAATCTCATCAATGCGCGAAATATAACATTGGTTCTGCACTCCCAGATGAAGGGAATTTGAAGTGTTTTTCTACACCGCATACGGGGCCGGTGATTGAATATCTGTATAACTCCATTGATTTGTGAAGTCTATTGTGTATCCATAGTCCTGATATTGGGGAAATGAATTGAAGTGCCATTTATTCTTTTTCAAGACAAATGTGCCAGTTTATTGTGGGAAACGATTATATGTTTTGAATATTTATATTGATTTACACTTGGTTTTCCCTAGCCCCCGAGGAGACTACAAAACAACAGCATAGAAGGACATGTCCCATCGACTAGCAGAGCATATAACTAACTGAAATGGTCACTATAGAAACATTTTATACCTACAAACGAATTAATAAAATTAAATAACCGTGGATGAAAAGAAGTGAACCAAGGAGCTACAGGAACGCAAATAAAAAAATATTGAAGAGTTTAACACACCCACACACATTACACACAACGCGAACAAAAAAATAAATTAACGAATCAGACTAAGTGACCGACAATCAGCGAACCTTGTCCGAGTGTTTTAATACTTGTAAAGTTCTATAGATACAACAATAAAAATCATTCATGATAATAGGCACATGGTTAACAGTCGCAAACGGGTCTCAGACTTTTGCACCCAGACAGAAGCCCAATTTTAATCCCAAATCCAAATAAATGAATGGAAGACTTTTAAATCGGCCTAGTTTATGTTAACGTAAAGATGACGAGTTTGTTACTGGTAGACACTGCCATTACGAGAATCCTTAAGTCGTGTTCACAAACCAAACCTCTCTATTGGAAGCCTTGTATAGAGCTTTTAGTGAAAAGTCACCCACGCTAGTCACCGTGGCAATTCGCGCATGTGTAGTACATTCGGGGTAAATGACCTAAGTATACACAGAACCGATAGTGTGTACATTGTACGGTCAGCAACCCATGCGTGACCGCGCCCACAAAAAACACGGTTTCCTCAGCATATAATTATGACAGCAATCCAATACTCCATTGCAAGCATTGCAATTTCTCAATTTCCAAAAATTGGTTCCACTGCTGGAAATAGTCATGCGTATTTGCTATGTCACCTTATTAAATTATATGGCACCTTGCAATGATGACACCGTGGGGTCAGGAATGATCTAAGTAATACCGAAACACAAGTTAGATCACTAGTCACATTATATCGCGCATTATTTAGGAGTAATTTTTCAACCTTTCAATTTACGGGATGACTCATGGCGCAACGGTCCTGACATAAAAACAGCACAAACACTGACAAACGGAAAGTCTTATTTAAATTCTGTTTTCAGCTTCCGTAGCCGAGACCATACCGACTTTTCACATTATCATTGCGAATATATTTTTACCACATGAGTCTAAAAAGTCTCTCGAACGCAATGAACACACAATACAGAATTTCAAAATCTCCCCAAGCTGTATCGCCAAATATGGGAAGTCACCATCAGTAATGAGAGTAATGAGAGGAGATATCATTGTAAAATGTATTGAAAGAAGTGTGTACGTGCTGTTCGGGAACGCTACTACCATGGTCGTAACCAAAATCTTAAGCCGTGCGTAGAATGAAATTTACGATCATAGTTTCGGGAACGGACCCCGGTAAGATAGGTGTAATAATTATACAAGAGAACTTTTTCTCAAAACCCTTAAATCTGGCCAGTGCCTTTAAGCTTACATAATAACGATGTCGTGTGGCGTGTTCATCCTAGGCCTACAGTACAGAAACAACACGTACTATTCCTCACTTAAATGGAAAATAACCCTACATTTTTATATAAGTTTTCACAATTTAGACATGCTGTACTCATTAATCCCTACCTAATCAACTTGGGGAAGGGGATCACTCAACTTTGGAAGTAACTGAAAACTTTGGATGTGCTGAAAACTCGGAGGTCTTTAGGAGACATGCCCCTAAAATGTGAGGTTGAAATACACAAAAGATGCATATTGTGAGAAAATTCGACAAGAGATTATAGGCCTACATAATTATTTAAAATTAGTTTTGAAAATCGGTAATTAGGTGACACTGAGCGAAACAAAAAAAACCACAAAAACGCATACATACACACACATACACGCTACCACATACACCCCTCCCCCCCACACACACACGCCAAAACCAAACACAAGAGTGACCCCCGGGTCTCAAACATGTTCAAAATAGTTGGAATAATCTCCTACAATCATCTCCCAGCCTCTCATCCCCTTTTTCCAAATAAAATCACGAATACTAGCTCCACCATAATGTCCACGATATCAACTTGTTTCGTTATATGGCAAGTCTACGTCAACTCTAAGTAGACGTAGAAATTCGCGTAACTTTACGATAATCCTGCGACTAAGTTAAGTTTCAGGAACGCATGAACAGTCGTGGAAAAAGTGTACGTGCTAGTTACGACAGACGTAGATTTTTCGTAAGTTTTGAAGAAAATCTTAAGTGCATTCCAAGTTTCGGGAACGCAGTAAATTCGTAAATGTGAACTTTACGGGAAAGAACCCCTGCCCTGGTTATCAACATTTATCAGGACTCAATTGGGCTCATGGTTCCAGAGATCCGGTGATTTTAATGTCGCTCAGAATAATAAAATACAAAGGAAGGTGAATATTAATATTGGTGCTAGTCTTGTTTGGGAGGGCGGGCTGGTGTAGGTGCTCATCCATTCGCCTTTCATCAATGCGTCCCGGGTTCAATCCCCTGCGGAGCCTGCGTCTTGCTTGAATTTGTAGCAGCCTAAGGCGCTCCACAGCGGCGCCCTGAGCACTTCGGTGGATGCGTCGCGCGTCATAAGAGTTAAATATTAATCCACTAGTTGTATTACAATTTGCGACCAAAGGTGCAATCGAACCACCGTTAAACCCCTTAAGAGCCTTGCTATTAACACCAATCATTAATGTCCACGTAGGCTACATAATATCGCTGTTGACTTGAGTGCACAGTAGTTGCACACAACTTCTTTATTTCATAGTTCTTGATTTCCGTCTGCGCTATAACAAATCCACTTTATAATAGCACTCGATAGCACTCAACTAACAATTCATCAGCGAAATCAGGAGTTCTAATTAAATTAGCCAATGTAAGTGGATTCTTGACATCAGGTTACACGTAACATGAAAGAGAGTAGTTTGGTGCCCCCAACTTGCCCTCTGTTACATTGACATTGCATGTATTTAGTTGCCCTATTTATTATAATATAAAGCATACATTTAAAGCGTGAAATCAAGAAAAGAACTTAATTATAATCATCATCATCATCATCATTATCATCATCATCATCATCATTCTAAAATGATACTTAAGGGGAAATTTTAATTATTCTTTAGGTTATAATGAGCTCTTTTTATTATTTAAATTAATTAATATTCATATCCTTTGTTATTCCACTTATTCATATCTTTGGACGGAATAAACGCAAACAATGGAAACTTAAAAGGGACACAGAATTTCGCCTTAACGCCAAATTCAATGCATAACAAAAGATAATTTCGTCTTAATGCTAAATTAGTCATATAATAATAATAATAGTAATAATAATAATAAGGCGCTCCACCCGATTACAGCATAATACTTTTCTTTGTGTTTTAGTAAAGGTAATAGTCAACATACCTTACTTTCCAAATTGCATGAGCGGTTATATTATAATAGCTCATAGGTTACTGTACGAGTAATTTTCGATAACCGTAAACAACCGGTGTTTATTCTTGTAAAATCTGAATGGGAAAGAGTTCAGCCAAAACATTTTGCAGATGAAATGGGAACAATACAAGCTTTCTAATGATACCAAAATCTCAGGTTTGATGGTGTGAATAGTTGGGTAGGAGGCCGAGGATCGAGAAGTATCCTTTTTACACTTAAAGGCTTACTTAGATATTTCTTAATATGATTGTTTGGTATAATAAGTAAAAATAGTGGACTAGAACTCAAGATAGTCACCTAAAATGCTTAATTCCAAAGTTTGAGATGAATCAGGTTTTTCGTTTTGATGCAGAAAACATTTATGTATAGTATAATCGTGCCATAGGATATTGTGTATAACAATAATTCCAGATCCGGAAGTTTATAAGAAAGTTGTGATTTTCTATATGAAGGACTTCGATTTAAGCTTAGCTATTTCAGTGGTTAGTATGTAGACAAGCATTATGCATATGCAAAAAAAAGGTTTGTTTTAAAATTGAGGGCGCCCCCTGAGTCAGCCTTTAAAACTAAATGGTATTGCTAACTCCAATGGTGCCAAAAGTTATACTTTGTGGATCCCCAAATGCAGTAAGTGTTTACTTTGAGTGTTTACGGATTATGCTGTAACGTTCACTGTTTTATCAGTACAAAAAGAAAGCTATTGGAAAGCAATTACGATTACGTTTCCTCAGACAAATGTTGACTCTTAGTTAGGGGTGACTTCAAAACTTAACCGTCGGTTGACCAATGGTTCATCATTATGTCATTTTGTATAAGAATAAAACAATGGGGCCTGTTCTAACCGGAAGGTACTAGGCGAGGCCGGCTAGCATTTGGTCCTTGACTTTTAAAGCTGCCCATTTATAGACCAGTTAACATCCTATGTCCCTTCTTTTGTTGCCTGCGAATCCATTCCTGCGAATCGTTATGGCCCATAGTATTAAAACTCTAACAGATACAATTGTCCAGTGTGTAACAATCAGGCCGACCTATTTCAAGATACCAGGCCCTAACATGTTTACAAACATTGCTGTTAACTGGTCTATTGGATATATTGCACAGAACTTGTTTAGTGTCAATGTTAATGCAATATTTTGTAGAATAATGATTCATTTGTTTATTAAGATGGAAAGTGTTAGCCTCTGAATGTGAAAATTCATCAATTAAGGAAGACAACTAAGAAATATGTACATATAGACCGTATTCAATAGCCAGCCATGTTGGTGGACAAGATAGACGCATTCCAGTACTACAATACATTCACCTGTCAATGATCCCTGTGCAATCGCTAAACATGGATCGATTGACAGTTTAATGTATTGTAGTCCTGGAATGTATGCATCTTGTCCACCAATATGTCTGGTCGCTGACGTCATATTGAATACGGTCTATACACATCATGAATTAACTCTTGAATTTTGGCACTAATAAGAAAAATAGTAAATGTATTCTATATTGTCAAAAAACTGTAAGCTTTGTGTGTGTGTATGTGTGCGGGTGTGTGTGGATGTGTGTGTGTACTGTGTTTGTGTGTGTGGTTTGTGTGTGTCTGTGTGCACCCGTGTGTGTGATTTTGCTTTCAAGAACCAAAATGTGTCAACAATTTCTTCCTCTCTGTGTTATACGTTATACTATAATAAACGCAGTATGACCTTTTTGACCACATCCGCAATTTACCATTTGAAAATTCTAAGGTATTTTAAACAACGATTACAATTAGCTAACTACATGTTGCTTTTATGACCCATTAGACCATATGCCAGTAACCGACTGCCACTGCTGACATTTTATACTTTCTCGATTTCATTAAGGTGAAATTACCGCCAGCCATTATACTAAAGCTATCCAATTCCGCTTTGAAATTCCATACTGCAACAATTATATCGTACTGGTAATTTCGATATTAACCTCTGCAGATATAAACACAGGAAAGCAGAACCCCCGTGTCACACACGAATATTAAACCAAGCCACAATAATGATGAAAAGTATATCGCGGACACTTAAAAATGGAAAGATCAGATGTTCTCGTGGTTCGTGTTATTATCACCCGGACACGTTTTGACGGTGATCCGTCACGCCGCTGTGATCAACATCATCACGACTCATCAATCTCATACAATATGCTGTGAAGCGTCAGAGCCTCCTGCTAAATTATTATCATCATAGTATCAACCAACGGCCCATTAAATGATTAAATATTCTGAGTGAGTCCCCAAAGAAGGAACGAGAACGTATTTGAAAAGAAAATTAAGGTGTCCCCACATTAGTACTGTTTTGTTCACCTGAAAATTGTCATTAGTCCTCATTAACATGCGGATATCAGGACGTACAAAACTATATAGCACCAAAGGCTATATCTCCCTAACAAGTTTACAGCAATTGCTGCGTTTTGTTGGTACAGTGGATTATTAAATGCATTTCCGTCAACATACAGACCACGTGATCCATCACATACAAAAATACATACATAACATACATACATACATACATACATACATACATACATACATACATACATACATACATACATACATACATACATACATACATACATACATACATACATACATACATACATACATACATACATACATACATCCTGACAAGAGCTACATTGTGGGAGTTTCACTGAAAAATCTCTTAAAAGACACTTTTTTAGACATTTTTTCAGAAAATACACTTTTTCAAAACTATTATAAGGAAGATTTCAAACCTATAAGTTTTGAGATTTTTCTCTTAAAAAGACACTTTTTTAGACATTTTTTAAAAGATTTTTTCAATTTTTTCAGTTTTTTTCATTTTTTTAGAGTTTTCTCACTTTTCTTAGCCAAGAGGATTGCGCCAACAGGCCTATATAGTTACTAAACTAGAAAAATCCTCTTTTCTACTCTTTTACGGAATAAACCGCAATTATAGATTAAAGTTAATTCCGTTATAGGACAATGCGTAACATAGTTAACTCTAGTAAAAATACTCCCACAATGAAGAAAAATACACCCACAATGTAAAAAATACTCCCACAATGTATCTTTATACCAGAAAATACTCCCACAATGTATCTCTAGTCTAGTAAGTACATACATACATACTACATACATACATACATACATACTACATACATACATACATAATACATATATACATACAGACATACAGACATAACATACATTCCGCATTACAGACATCGATCACAGGATAACAAAAAAACGTGGTGCCAGTGTTGATGGTGGTAATATTGATTGTGATCAAAAAACAGTCATGGGATATTGTCTTTGTCACATTGTAAACAATTAAAATGTTTTGATCTTACAACACTTGCGATTTAATGGCAGATCTGTAGCGCCCCTAAGGAAAAATGGAGGTAGCGTTATTTTTCTTGTTTGATCTTGGAGAATTTTCCCCTAACACAAGGCAGGCGTCCGCTCCGTGATTTTTTTTCTTCAAAAGTGCATTTAAAGGAGTTAGGGTTATCCTGAAGTCGCTAGGACATTAGAGTATACGGTGTCCGAAAACTGAACCGAGATTTATGTGCGTTCTTTCTTGGCGAGAACGTTACCTCTTTTTAGTTTACCATCTGTTACATTGAATACCATTGAAGCAAAATCACAATGTTTTGAGAGTTAATGTTGTAACTATAAATGCGCTTAGGTTGACTTGAATGTGTTCATGAAAGACAAAATTATTTTTTTTCTCTGCTATCGGACTACATGTTTCAATAAATTTCCATCCCATGCACACCTCATTCAAGGCAAATACGTTAACAAAATCGAAATTACTAGAGGTGTTGAATCTACTATACATGTAGCTCAAAATGATCGCACATTTGAACTTTTAAACAAAAAAATAAAAAAAGTAAAATTTGATTTTTTGTGTGTCAAAATTAGCTTAATTTCATTTAAATACGATTCTACTCAAACGCTCAAATAATCTATTCACGGTTACATTACCCACATCATTAGCTATGGTCATTCCACTTGTACTCTGCAAATCTTTATATCACCTAATGAAATTTGGATTTAACATGGTGTCTCCACACATCATTGAATCTAATCATTTCGGGATGAGGGAATTCGGATGAATCGAGTATAGGAACAGTCAATTCAATTAAGGGGTCTATGTTTCCGTGTGCAGTTCATGTTATCTGCAACAAACATAAATATATTCTACTATTGCTAACAATCGAATGATGTCACCATTTTTGTATTCACCTATTGATTCAAAACTATATATTTTTGATTAGTTATGATCAGTAGAACAATTTGGTATGTTTATATTTCAAAACCATATGGGTAATTCAAAAGAGATTCTACTAGGATATCCACTAATCGGAAAAAAAAAATGATATCGTCATTTTTGTTATGGCCCTTCAGATCCAAAATATATACATTTTTGTATATCGAAACAACAATTGGCATCTCTTCAGCGATGTGCAGTAACAGGCTAATCTTTAATTCACTAATGTTTCAAAAGATGTTTTCTTTCTTACTTTTTAAAGAAAGAATATCTTCAATAAGAGTCCTTTATTAGCAGAATTAACTAACAAATGTTTTTTTTAATGGAGGTGGCCATGTTCGGCACTGGTGATGCTGTTCGGCATTAGTGACGTTGTATGACTGGAAAAGGTCAATAGACAAACCAGGTGTTTACGGAATGTCTGTGAATCTGATCATTTAATCGGGGTATATAACATGATATATTGTGTCCAATAGATGCTCAATAACAACAGATTAAAAGCTGCAACAAATTCTTGAACAGAAAAAGAAATGAAAAGGGTTTGGTTTTTTTCATTGACTTCTTCTGTCAGGACACCCTGTTTACTTCATTATCACTATGATCTCCATTTTTTCCGTTGGCCGCTGTGGGAGCAATAATACGAAAGATATCATGATATTTTAAATCATCATCGATGATGTAGCGTCATTTTGCTGACTGAGAAACAATACTTTTAAACAAGAACGTATTTAGAAATATATTGAAGAATAGATATAATAGCCTGCCTTTTCACTTCAAGGGAACTTAATGTGTATATGAATAAAAGCATCCCTCAAAATCCGAATTGGAAAGGCATCCCTCAAAATCCGAATTGGGGCAGATAAAACAACAGTCTGCATTTCTTGATTAAATAAATATTATATTTTTCTCAAAAATCTATAGTTACAACACAATATTGATGATGGGTAATAGCTTAAGTGCATCTATAAATTTTCACTATTACGAGGGTTGGCACCAGACTTCCGCACTACTTCCATTAGATCTAATAAGATGTTTTATTAGCACAAACCAGCGACCCGAAAACCCGATGCGATGCTAATGTTCTAAGGTTCACATTAGCATACAAATATTACCTTATTCTATAAACTTGTTGTTTTTTATAATAAGCTGTGAGTTGCCTCTGTCTGGAGTGACTTTTTTGTTTATCATACAATGAGTCTGCAGATCGCTATTGTAATGGTCAAAGTTTAGCAAGAAATCTGAATGATTCACAGTGTAATTATCAAAAGATGAGATCGTGTCCGATGACGGTGAATATATCGTTGTGACAAATTGTGTACGATGTGAAAGAAACAAGAACTACACAAATCTTTGATCGTTTTAGATAACTTCATTATAAATAATGTTGGGTGACTAAGTATATCCGTTATGGATTTGTACTTTATTATTTTGTTCTTATTCCTCATTGGAGACACATCTTTTGGCAAAACCTGATTACCTTGACAATTTGCATGTACAATATTCAACATGACTAAAACAAGAAGATTGTACTTGGGATCAACTAAGTTATCTGGCTATGTCGTAACGCAGAAGCATGTATGGCTATGCTCCCAAGAAAGCAAATCAGTGCTGTTAAGCCCCACACGAGATCACTTTATCCCCCTGAAACTATTCTAAAGTACCATAGGTCTGATATTTCAGATTGACTAAGCCAGAGATGCAGATTGTAAAGTAAAGCAGTTTTAATTTACGTTTCCAAAATAGGAGTCCTCTAGTATAGTGGGCCTGTGTATACAGCGTATGGCAAGCTAAAAGGGTCATAACGTATTGGTCACAACGCATTGCTTTCAGAAAACAACGCATCACTTAGATAACCAATCACAAAAGTGGAAAAAAACAAGGCGTTGCTAATGAAAGCAACGCGTTGCTTTTAGGTAGCAATAAATAACTCATTGCTTTCATTAGCAAAGGTTTTTTTTTTCACTTTCCTGATTGGATTGATTAGCGACGTGTTGCTTTTTCACTTTTCTGATTAAGCGACGTTTTCCAAATAGCACTGTCTGAAAGCAACATGTTGCTTTTCGCCTTTCTCTGATTGGCTGGCTTAGCAACACGTTGCTTTTTCACTTTTCTGATTGGTTGGCTAAGCAACGCGTATTAATGAAAGCAACGCTTTGCTAAGGAAAGCAATGCTTTGCTAATGAGAGCAAAGCGTTGTTTAAGTACTCTCTGAAAGCAACGCGTTGCTTTCAATAGCAACGCGTTGCCTTTTCACTTTCGTGATTTGTTATAGCTAAAGAATGTGTTCTTTTTGAAAGCAACACCAATACTTTATGATCCTTCAGCTTGCCATAACCGTGCTGTCTTTACTGACTTCAATTGTCAAAATAAAGTAAACAAAGAGGTGGGAAAATCACTCATTTTTTTCCAGTTACATAAAATTGTACTGACTGCACACAAAAAACGGACTGAGACTGAATTGAGTTAGGAGCACACTATAGATTTCCAGGGGTGGCATGGAAGTTTTGCAAAAACAAAATACGTTTTAAAGACCAAGGTCAAGTTTTGTCACTTCCACACTGTGTAGATTAGAGTCTAGTGGTAAATTTGAGTGATTAATGAATTGTTATTTCATATTCTAATCAGACGATAAGAAAAATAACTTGACATAATTGGGGTCAAGCATCCATTATCCTCGAAAAATAACATGACACATAATTGGAGTCAAGCCTCAAGTCAAGCCTCATTACCCTAAGAGCTATTTTATTTTACTTGATGACTGACTACTACTACTACCCACACGGAGAAAATAAAACAATATTTATGCTTAGAATTTCGTAATAATCGAAATTTACTTAAAGCTGTATCATAACACTTGAAATGGGTCACAATCACCTATATTTCGTACACGTAGCTCGGGCTATATATTTGAACTAAAATAATTTAACCAAGTTCTATACATAGTTCTTTTTTTCTCAATGTCTTGCATGGATTGCTTTGGCCATCTTCACAGCCCCCCCCCCCCCCACCAACCGTCTAACAATTAGTATGTTTCACCTTTTAAAAATGTGTAACACAAATTTGCTTGTGATTGTCTTCAAAGGTTGTGTCATATTGGGCCTCCATTTTATAAATCTTTTCTACGTTTTTTACATTAGAATTGATATCACAAGGAATGTTTTTTAAATTGTACAGACTTCTTTAAAGGAAAAGAGTTTAAATCACTCGCAAATAGCTTCATGAGCTTCCAATCTTTTTAATAGAGAAAACAACAGTCTAAAGACGCCCAATTTACGCTAATACAACTGCAACTGGTGCGCCCTCAGGCGGAGTGCCCATCTCTCTGTCATTGGGCGTTTGGGCCAGACTCCCTCATATAATGTTGCTGTGGGGGTTGGCCACTCCTCCCGCACAGCGAGTTTTGCATTTCCAGCATATGCCGGTACCCATTTATACTCCTGGGTGGAGAAAGGCAAGCGAGGTAAAGTGCCTTGCCCAAGTGCACAACACATTGGCGACAGCGGGGCTCGAACCCACAACCTTATGCTTATGAGGCGAGCACTGATCCACTGCACCACATGTGCCCCCCCCATACGCTAATACGAGTAGCACTGAATTCCTTCTCAGCGGATTTCTACTCGGATTAGAGTGAATTTACACTCAGTTTATAGTCAGGAGGAATTGTGGGCACAGGGTGGAAATGGAGTACAGACTTTTTCTATTAATCGATTTTTGTAAATGATGACCTTAAGCAGAATTTCTGAGGGAGGGGGCGGTGTGTGCAAAATTTCGTGCAGTGGCATTTTCTAGAAATCCAATATGGCCGCTATCACTCTCAAATTCATTCAAATGGCCATAATTTTATGCACTAGATCCAGGTTTTAAAGCACGAGGAATCTTTTCTGCGCTCTATACCCAGTAGGAACTCACATCTGTAATTTCAAGTGTGTTAACAAGCTTACCAATCAAGATGGAAGCCAATATGGCTGCCTTTTAAGATCTTTAAAACCTACAAATTGTCATATATTCATAATATATTGGCCGTCATTTTGAATTTTAAGGATGTTGTCAAAACAAATATACCAGATACGAGTTATTAATGCTCAAAGACATACATATCATACTTAATTTAAACTTTAATAATCATTTTGGGTGTTTTAACTAAATACAATACAGATGTATCGTAATTTATAGGTTTTAAAGAAGATAAAAAGGCAGCCATATTGGCCCCCCATCTTAAAAAAATTTGCATGTTAAAGAAACAGAAATTCCAGATAGGAATGTCAAAGGTCAAATACTTATCCCATACCTTAATTTACATCTTTATAATACTAATTAGTTGATGTAACTACATATAATACACATATAATGTAGGTTTTACTATTTTTAGAGGCGGCTGTATTGGCTGCCATCTTGAATTTTGAAAATGTCCATTTACAGAGAAATGCCAAATAAGGGTTTCTAGTGATCAAATACATGTATCTCATAAGTGTAAAGCATAAAGCATGCATACAGACACTGGAATCAAGCCTCTAAACTGCAAAATGTGCAGAACACTTGACGTGTCCGGATGCTTTGGAAATGCATTCTAGAGGTGTTAAAATAACACTTGCAGAGTGTGATCAATTGTAACAGATCTTGAACACCTGCAGAACATATTTTAGGTGTTCAGTATGTATTAAAGTAGTGTAAATAGGTATAATGGAGGAGTTAAGATCATTTTAATGATTCCGAGAGCATATTTGACTTTTGAGCAGCCGGCCATATTGGATTTCTGTGACAATGTAATGATAAAATTACATTACCAACACTTTCTCGTGCTTAAAACACCGGAGTACCGAGAAATATTGGTCTCTATCGGAAATACTTAAGGAATTTTTTAGTGATGTTGGACTTGGTAGCAGCCATATTGGATTTTCAAAAATCCACTGTAACAATTTTGCACACCCTCCAAAAATTATTGGCTTAGGTCCTAATGAACTAAAATCTATCAATAGAAAAAGTCTGTACTCCATTCCCATCCTTCAGGCTGTGTGCCTAAACTTCCACCTGACTATTAAAGCAATGTTCACTCCAAGAAAGATGGATACACATATGACTCTTTAATAGTGTTTTTCACTCTTTTACATTGAGAGAAGTACAAGGTTTAGAAAGCCGGGTGCATGCTTATGCAGATGCGGTAATACAGTGAGAGCGCCCATGCCCAAATGTTTTCAGGAATGTGATCGACATCGGTCGAGTGGACTTTGAATTTATGCTTATAACTTTGAACACATTTCTGAACACAGCTGGGCATGGGCCTTCTCACTGCATTTCCGCATCTGTGTAAGCATGCACCCGGTTTCACTAAACCTCGTAAGTAAATACGTTCGTGAATAGTAATTTGCGAACGCTTGAGACAATTATAGTTGGTCAATGATCACAAATATTAGCAACAAACAACAAATTAAGCTTGAAAGAATTAAATTGTTCAAAATTCTCATTCTCAAAATACATTAATTACCAAAGATATTTTTACAATAATATTTTTAAAGAAAAGCTTTCAAACTTGATATATAAATAGAGGATACATGTTATTAGCAGCAATAAAATCACGTCTTATGTAGGAATGTGTTTTTTTTTAATATCGGTGCTACTCTTAGTTGTATTACAATTGGCGACAAAAGATGCAATCAAATCACCCTTAAACCCCTTAAGAACCTTGCTATTAACACCAATCATTTATGCCCACGTAGGCTACGTAATATCGCTGTTGACTTGAGTGCACAGTAGTTGCACGCAACTTCTTTTCTTCATAGTTCTGGATTTCCTTCTGCGCTATAACAAATCCACTTTATGATAGCACTCGATAGCACTCAACTAACAATTCATCAGCGAAATCAGAGAGTTCTAATTAAATTAGCCGATGTAAGTGGATTCTTGACATCAGGTTACACGTAACATTCAAGAGAGTAGTTTGGTGCCGCCAACTTGCCCTCTGCTACATGCGCATTGCATGTATTTAGTTGCCCTATTTGTTTAAAATTTAAAGTATACATTTCAACTGTTAAATTTTTATTAGTCATTAGGTTACAGTGAACTCTTTTTATTATTTAAATCAATTAATATTCACATCCTTTGTTATTCCACTTCATTTGCAAAAATATTCATATCCTTGGACGGAATTAATTCAAACAATGGAAACCTTAACGGGACACAGTTTTCGCCTAAACACCAAATTCAGTGCATAACAAAAGAGAATTTCGCTTTAATGCTGATTTAGTAATATAATACGAATACTAATAATAGTAATTAATAACTGCCGATTACAGTATAATACTTTTCTTTGTGTTTTAATAACGGTCATAGTCAACATACCTTACTTCCAAAATTACATTTGAATCAGACATATAATTTTACCATGAGCGGTAACTTTATATTATAACTGCTCATAGGTTATTGAGTAATTTTCGTCATCAACACGACCACATAACAGGAAAAATTAAAATCGGTTGTACCGATTCAAAATGGCGGTCCAAAAACCGATTTTTGGGATTCGTACAAAATTCTCCCGCCAAAAAACACTTTTTCAAAGGACTTTTTCATATAATTCGGCTCATGATAGGGGAAAATAAATACATTTACATTACTGCAATAAAAATTGAAAACAAGTTACTCCAGTACGATCAAAGGGGCAAAACAAGTTTTGAATGGCGCCAGCAAATGTTTATTTATGCTTATTAGCATAAAAACGCCATGGCCGATTTTAATTTTTACATTTTTGAATTTTTACATTAATATTTTGGGCAAAATAAGTTAGCGTTAAAACATGGCGCGCGAAAAACAGAATGTTGGGTCCCTTATTCACTTAAGTGTTAAGGAGACAAACTATTAATACATGAGGGATATAATGAGTAATACGACGGACTGTTTATAGCGAAATCCTATTGCATACCGCTCCTCATACAAGTTGAATATCCGGGAGAGAATTTAAATCGGCTTGGCTTAATAAAATGATACCACAGGCACACAAACGGCAACAAATAGCTGAATATGAGATTCACTTCAAATAATAGGGCTTCGTAATAATGTATATCTTTCCTATTTACTAGCTGATTGAACAAAATTGACTTGTTTGTAGCGTGTAGGACTTAAAAGTTAATAGTATAAGTGGAGTTTCGCATATTCAAATCAACACGTCTTTTGGAATACTCATAATCACAACACAACAGTCAGAATAAATTACCCCAAGATCTCCATTTTTGTTTGGAAAATCCGTATATTGAGGAAAAAAACTTAGTATTTCGTATGGATGCTGATTACCTTATCTCCACATGAATTTTTATTTTTTTCAAATTAGTGGCCATATTCATCGACGTCAGTGTGGTTCATTATCCAGTCCGCAAAAGAAATGTTTTGGGTTTTTTAAATATGTCAAAGTACCTAGACTTGCGAATTGTTTTTTGTGCGGCTACTTGATACCCGAAGTGTATGCTCCTGGACCTCCTGACAATGTTCAAGAACTGCAGCGATGGATAACAAGAGTTAACCGCGGCTTGCCGTCAGAAGATGACCCAAAGAACGGGAGGGAGTAACATACGTTTCGTTAAAAGAGCTTCTTAAAGGGTACCACCCCATCAAGCTTGAGATTTTGGTATCATTGGAAGGCTTGTATTTTTACACAGTCGAGGAACTCGACTGTGTCTTTCTTTTGTACGGTTT
>JAMKCH010028951.1:0-19266 GCA_023653785.1 Ophioderma brevispina | reverse complement strand
AAGTCAACACTGCACGATGCCCGAATCTCCTACAATATTAGAAATTGCAAAATACAGCTCGTTCACTGCGAGGCGGAGCCGAGCGTCTTGTTTTGAATTTTATACACTGAGGGGCCAAACCACATGCAAATAAGGGACAGTAGCTTACTCATGGATAAACCAAGTCGCTTCATACTGTCAATCATGAGTATAGCCAGAGCAATGAACGGGTTCTGGTGACTAGTAGTGCATGTTCATGTACAAAGGTCACGCATCATGAATAAATAAGCTCGAGTCAGTAATATTACGTCATGGCATCGTATCTTTGATGGGATATGAAAAAATTCATCGTCGCCCGTATATGAAAACAAACCCCCCGCGAAGACTTTTTTCCAAAATCTCGGAAAAAATTTACAAACTGGCCCAGAGATGCTCTTGGCAGGAAAAGTTCGTCTGCACGGGCAGCGTCACTCGTCTGTTCAATTGCGTTACCAATTAACATTGAAGACCGTAGCACTGCACTGGAATTGTGGTGTTGGGATTCTCATCGGTTGGATTTTAAATACCCAGTAATAGCATTAGTGAAATAATTCCAGCGAAGCATCTGCCAAGACGAAAATTTACACGGAGTAACCAAATTAGGGAACATTGTAGCGAAGTTAAACTACGTAGTACAGTATGCAGTATTTATGCAACGTAATGTTCAATTGCGTCTGTACGGTTTCAGTCAGTCATATTAACGCAAACACCAAAATGCGATGCAATGCTAAACACACACAAAAGCTGATATTAAACTCCAGTGTAGAAACTTGAAGCATCTTGTTGTCAATAAGTGTTTATTAATTAAAAACCTTGTTCTCTACATTGTACAATCACTAAATGGAAACTTGGTTTCCTATATCAATTAGCATCATAGTTGTAATTTTGCCTTTTTTATTTTACACTTGATTCATCTGTTTTCTACAATCACACTGTTGAACATGTTTTATTTTACTCATGTGTAACTTGAACCATCTTTGTTAAATATTAATAATGTTCTTACAATATAAGTGGAATCAAAAACTTTCAGAACAGTTATGAACTAAAAATTACCATATATTAGTTATCCACTTATTGCAGTAAACATTTCAATTGTATCAAATGTTGCGTTAAATTTAGGTTTTACTATTGGCACCCTATCCGATGATGGGTAACCAATAGCTGCCCAAACAAACGCATGAGCCGAAAACAGTCAAGGCATCAAAAACAGGAGACTGGAAAAGTTGGTACTGGTATAAAATCTTGGTGAAATCTTGGAAGAAAGCAGAATGGGCAGTCTCTCCCGGTAACAATATAACGTTCCAGAGCTTAGATCCATGAAATTGCACAAGAAAAAATAACCTGTTTGGCATGCCTTGGCGGTCATAGGGATTTGGGGTTCATATTTTGTTAGTTGATCTGAAGACTGAAGTCACTGGTCTCCTACAGTTCAGTGAATTAAGGGAAAGATCCTAATCAAACTAGTCTTAATATAACCATTGTCTGTCTTTTATACATAATTATTAACGTAGATGTTAAATATGTGAACCGACACTTTCTGAATAAATTATGCAAATGAGAGTTCCAAATATGGCCGCCAATGGTTGCCATTTGAAGAATTTTGATGCGTTATCCTGACAAAGTGTACCACCTAGCAACCATAAAACTTGGTATTTAGATAATTACACAATTGCCTGGTAATGACGATTGTAGTGTTTTCTTAATTTTGAAAAAGTGTTTCGATTAATATTCAAAAATATGAAAATACATGAATTTCACAGCTCATTAATATGTTTAATGCTATTAACTCCAATCAGGGTAGACTTTTAAAAAATTAAAATATCCTTGAAAAATAAGTAGTTACATTTTTCCTTGTCTGGCAAAATGGGCATTTTATTTGAAGAACAAAAAGGAGATATGTGCATCAAAAAAATGACATTGGTCCAAAAATAGGAAAACTGAGAAATAAGCAACAATAGGTTTAGTGGATTACTTACTGCGTCAATTAACATCACCAGTGTTCTTGCAGCCATACATTAATTCCGTAAAACCTATGTAAAAGAGTTGTATTTGGCCTGATTCCCTGTCGAAGAACAAAGTGTTTCCATTTTTTTTTATTCATGTAAGTTTTTGCAAAAATCCGTGTAACTAAGTTTTAAACGTGGTGCTAAGGAAACAAACAGATTAAAATATGGTAATTGCATTTTGGATTGTTCATGGTTTGAAATTACTAAAAAACTGGACCAAAACCGAAAATTGATTTCTTTAAGGAAAAAACATTTTTGATTAGGATCTTTTCTACCTTAATGATGCTGGAAAGAAGCAGGTCTTTAGGATCATAAGTCAATATAAAAGCTGACCAACTGCAGCAGGTAAAAGCATAAGTAAGTTACTGGTACTCTGAACTGTTTGTTCGTATCTTGTTAACTGGGGGTGGATATCAAAAAATGTGGTTAAAAATTGCCAAATTGCATGAATATCAATTTTGATGCAGGACACTCATTAAATACTTAAATGTCACAATAAGTTCATTCCAGGTTGTGATTAGGTCTGCTGTCAAAAACAAAGCCATTTAGGTCATCAGCACCATAGAGTACCATGTTTTCAATTCGAGATGTAAAAATTTGGAAATTTACCTCAAATCGGGGTATATGAATATCATTTAAAGCAATTAACAGCACAGTTTGAGAGCGCCCCCAACTTGTAAAAAACATTGAGATTTTCACGGTTTGCTTGGGTTTTTAACGGGCGAGTAAAACAATACCTGAAGGGATAAGCTTGAAAATGTCTGTGTGTCACAAAGATGGAATTTTGTAATTAGAATATATTAATTCGGGGATCCCTATAAATTAATTAACGGCTGCTGGAAACGGCCTTCTAGTGTGAAATAGCCGGGACACAGTGCCTATGTACGGGTCTACGGTCATCCGTTAGGTGTTTTTATGGTTCAGGCAAGTCAAGTAGATGTAGCTCTTCTTCATCAGGACGGACATAACCGTAGCATTTCCAGCTCTCCCGTTAAGTCCAATTTGGGATCCCAATTATAATAAAAAATCGCTTATTTTATGATAAAAATACGCATTCTAGCATTCTCTTCGCAGGTATAGTTTCCTAGCCATTACCAACGTAACTGTGCCAAAATATCAACTTTCTTTTAAAATTCCGGCCTCTTCATAAAATGTTGCCATTATTGCTTAAAGAATAACAGCACATTTCCCTTAGGTTGCTTCTGGTTCCTGTTCATTTGCAGGGTATGTAGGATAACTGCCACTTGTACCAACATACAAAATTTGATTTTTGAGGACTTTTTCAGATTCTGGTTTATAAAATCACTGATAGTGCCTTTAACTTCAGTTTAAAGTACAAACAAATGGTTGTTCTATTAGGTATGGCAAAAAAATTGAAAAAAATCTGTCAATGGCTGGGTGCTTGCAAGCCGACTGCCCAGGCAGTTAAAACATGTAGGAGGATGGGGCCCTTAATTGTTAAGGGGGTCCAGGCGTTAGAATCATTTTTCCTTAAATACTTTGAATGAAACTGAAATTGGTCGGACTAATCAGTTGCCATTAAAACTGCAGGATTTTCAGGTTCATTTGGGTCGCTATTATTCTGGTGCCATGGAAACGTTGCTGCCGTTTGGAAAATTTGACAGTTTCAATTTTGTATTTTTGGGGGTAACGAAAAGCACTTAGAACTTTTCAAACTTTCACAGAAAGTACTATTTAGAGATAATCTAAGTAGTGACAGAATTTTTTTCAAAATTGCTTCAGTCATCTAAAAATTATATTTTGAGAAAAGGGCATATCTGCAATTGTAAAATTTGAGATTTCGTCAAAAATTAAAAATTGGATGAGAAATTGTAAAAACAGCTCTTTCCCGTTGTAAAACTATCCTTCTTCATAATATACCAATTTTTAGCATTATAGGAGCCTCTACTGCTGAGAAATTACACAAAAATAAATTCAATTTTAGCCAAAGTTCAGTTTTTTAGAGAAATCGCCATTTGAAATATAGAACACTGAATTTTGCACAAATTATGTGCAAGACTATTTGTAAAATTGAAATTTATTGCATTAATTGTGATTGATAATCAAATATGATTTGTTTTCAACCACTATCAGTATGAAATTGTGAAATAAAGAACACTATCAGTGTTATCCGAAAGATAAAAAAATTTTTTTTTAAAAAAAAAATATTTAAAATTTGTAGGAATAGCTCGAAAGTGAAGGATAAGTCTTGTAGGAATACCAGTAGGGTAATTTCCAACTGAAAAATTGACAGAAAAGGAAGAAAACAGCAAGTCAGAGATAGAATCACCATTCAATTATAATGTGTAGTAATTGTCCGTACGGACAGTAATGAATAAAATGTCAAATTTGCGTTGTTAGATGCTTCTAGACTTATCATTTCAGGGATGTTAGGATACCTATACTTGTTCAAAATGCAAAAATATGATTTTTGATTATTTTTCGATTTTTCTGATTTAGCAAATCACTGAATGTGTCTTTAATTTTATTGTAATCCTTAAAATAGCGTCCTGAAAACAATAAAATACATAAGAAATTCAATACATGTTAAAGTATAGGAAATTCTTATATTTTCGAAGATTTTAGGTTATCTTCGTTACTTCAATTACTCATAGCGTTTTAACCGAGTACATGTATGATATTTTGATGGAATAAAAAACATAAAAGCTCAAATTCTGAAGATTTTAATCATGAAAACACCAAAAACCACGACATTTTACCCATATTTCAGTGTTTAACTATCCAGGACCCCCTTAAAGCAATATTAGCACATTTTTTTGAAGAGCGCCCCCAATTTTTTAAAAAAATTGGAGATTTTTACACGGTTGCATTGGTAACTGGCTAGTAAACTATACCTGTGAATGGTTAAGCTCGAAAATGTCTATGTCTCACAAACGAAGGAATTTGGTACTAGAATAATTATTATCGGGGATCCCCGATAATAATTCAACGGCTGCTGGAAACGGCCTTCCAATGTGAAATAGCCGGGAAATAGCGCCATGTGTGTCTACGCTCATCCATTAGTTGTTTGAATAGTTCAGGCAAGTCAAGTTAGAGGTCATTTTCTTGAGGTGGCACTATTTAATCATGGACGGATATAAAAGTAGCATTTCCAGCTCTGCCGTCAAGTCCAATCTGTGATCCCAATTTTAATTACAAAATTGCTTATTTTGTGATCAATACATATTTTTTAGCATTCTCGTTCACAGGTATAGTTTCCTAGACAATTACCAATGTAACTGTGTAAAAATATCAAATTTTGGAAATTGGGGGCGCTCTTCAAAAATGTGCTAATATTGCTTTAAGCGGCTCATCAAGTTTCCATTGACTAATATGTGGTGATTGATTTATGTAGAGTACACCACAACTAGTCTTGTTCTATCAGGTTAGGTTGCAAATACATGACCAATCATAAGAATCAACTACACAACATTGACTAAATTAAAGGGACAAGCAGCAATTTGCTGATCCGAAACATTGAAAAAATAATCAAAATTCATATTTTGGTATTTTTGTTACTGATGGCATAGATATGCTAACATAACCTGCAAGTGGTTGGTTTGAAATCAGTGTATTAAAGACAAGACAGTACTTTTTATCCAATTCTGTAATTTCTATATGTGCGTATCAAAATTCAGACTTGAGCTCAATAAGGCCTTTCCCTGTGAATATCCCTGATTTATAAGCATAATACCGTGCACCATGACGTGTACAGTTTGACCTCAAACACAAACATCATTGATCTTTGTTTATTCTGTACCAGTATAAACCACAATCAGCTGTTTAGTGTAGATTTTTAAGACGCCATCGTATGTCTATTTGCAGGAGAGGGTATGACACATTTCCTCAAATAAAGACATTATCAGTGATTTGCCCAAGAGAGTCAAAATATTTGAAAATTTGCAGAAATAGCTTAAAAGTGAAGGATAAGTCTGTAGAATTCTTATAAGTTATTTTTCCCAACTGAAAAATTGAGAGAAAGGAAGAAAAGAGCAGTGTTCAAAGATATGAATCTCCATACAATTACGTGTAGTAATAAGTGTCTGTTCGGACAGTAATGACTAAAATGTCCGATTTTGTTCTTATTAGGTTGCTTTTGGTCTTGCCACTTGTAGGGAATGTTAGGATACCTATCCTTGCTGCAAACATTCAAAAATCATATTTTTGATGATTTTTTTCGATTTTCCGATTTAGCAAATCACTGATAGTACCTTTAATTTTTTCACCATCTGGTGGGAAAAAATGCATTTCCAATTTTTTTTTATTCTCTTGCATTATCGCCGCTTATCCCTTTAAGTGCTTTACTACTGGAGTGATGAGCTTTGATGTGAGAAACCATATTTGACTTTTGTATAAAGCATTTACCACATTCAAGACACTGATACGGTTTATCACCAGTGTGAATTTTAGTATGAAAAGTCAGAGCTACCTTTTGAGTGAAACGTTTGCCACACTCCGAGCACTGAAATGGTTTATCACCAGTGTGCACTCGGATATGCCTGATCAAGTTGGATTTTCGTCCAAAACATTTGCCACATTCAGTGCACTGAAAAGGGCTCTCACCGGCGTGGCTCTTGGCATGTTGAGTCAAATATGAGGAATATCTGAAACTCTTACCACACTGGATGCACTGATAAGGTTTATCACCGGTGTGAATTCTCGTATGGACGTTCAGATATGACTTCTGTGAAAAACATTTGCCACACACAGTACATTGGAATTGCTTTATACCATTGTGCATCCGTATGTGGTCTGTCAAGTTCGTTTTCCGTCTGTAGCATTTGCCGCAGTAAGTACACTGAAATGGTTTCTCCCCAGTGTGAATTTTCATGTGTTCAGTCAAATGCGACTGCCATGTGAAACATTTACCACAAAGAGTGCACTGATATGGTTTGTCACCGGTGTGGGTTCTGGTGTGCTCAGCCAAGTGTGATTTCCAGGTAAAACGTTTATCACAATGAGAACATTTGTGTGGCTTATCACCTGTGTGCAATCTTGTATGCCGGTTCAATGCCGATTTGGATATGAAACGTTTCTCACACAGCGTACACTCATACGGTTTTTCGCCAGTATGAATTCTTATGTGCCTCGTTAATTGTGATTTAAATTTGAATACTTTGCCACAAAATCTGCACTTGGTAGTGGCATTGGTGTGAATCTCCAGATGTTTTGTCAAATATGCCTTTTTTTTAAAGAATCGACCACACTGAATACAAAAAAACAGTTCATCTCTTCTGTGAGTCTTCTTGTGTTTAGTCAGCCACAACTTCTTTGAAAAACACTTTCCACAATGTGTACACCGAAATGATTTAACATTAGTGTGAGTTCTTTTTTGCAATTGATATGATTTGCGATAGACACCTCTGTTGATTCTAGCCAATCTTATCTGATGCCTCCTACTGTGTCTTCTAAACTGATCAAAACAGTGCCACCACCGTAAGCAGTATATACAGCGAAGAGTACCTGGAAACTTTTTGCATGTGGTCCTTGGTAATTTCTTCTTGTTCATGATCCTTTGGTTCCTCATGGTTCTTTGCATCTGTGAGAAGAAAAATGCAAGTAGTGGAAATAACATCAAGAGTTAGGTAAGAATATTATAATCTGGTAAACAGAAACTATGATGCACACTTCCCGTATGCAAAGTCCCATGCAAAATGATGCCAAAGCTGATCTAGGTATTTTTAAAAGTTATTCCCCACGTTACAGGCGCGGATCCAGGGAGGGGGAGCGCGCATCCCGCTAATTCTGCAAAATCAGCCCATTTTGGACAAGTTAAGCCTTTCAGCCCCCCGGTAATTTTGATGTTTTTTCAAATCCTGGATCCACCCTCTGCGTTAGGTGCATGAAAGTTGATTCTGAGTTTATTGTTACCCGCCCGCATTGCTTTTTGGAAACTAGAAATACCCGCGTCAAAACTTCAAGATTGTCAAAATAATTCATTATTTTCAAAATTCAGTAAACTGTAAGATTGTACAGGTAGAGATATACAATTGTTTTAAATCCTTGTATGTGTGTAACACTTGCCTTTAGCAATACAATTTAAGCCCAAATCTATCCAATGTGACCACTAATAATTAAAAATGGAAGCCATTTTAATGGAAACCATAGGCAGGGCCGGCGCAAGCTATGCGCCAGGTGCGGCAATGAGAAGCAAAAAAAAAAAAAGCGAGAGAAAGAGGAGAAAGAGAGAGAAGCAAAAAGAGAGGGAGAGAAAGAGAAGGGAAGAGAGATTGAGAGAAAGAGGGGAAGGGAGATCGTGCGAAAGGTGAATTTGAAAGTTTAGATTGTCTTAAATAAAATATGGGTATTCAAAAATTAGTTAATACAGGGTGAGTCAAAAAAAACTTGACCCGGTTTGTGTCCGCCATTTTGAGTTTTTAAAAAATGTATATATAACGTATGTGATATCATCAGAAAGCCTATTTCATTATCTTTAATTTGCTGCAAAGATAATTCCAATCGGTTAAGTATAGGCCGAGCTACAGTCTTTTGAATCAAGGAGTCCGGTTTTCACCCTATCCACGGATTCCCATTTGAATTTTTTTTTTTTTTTTTTTTTTTGGAAACTAGAAATACCCGCGTCAAAACTTCAAGATTGTCAAAATAATTCATTATTTTCAAAATATCGTAATTTTCAGCAGGTTTAGCAATTGGAAACATTTTGTTTGTAAAGCATATTTTCGATAACTTTGAAGCAAAACCAGACTTTTTTCTGCAGCCCTACCTTTCTGTATCAGTTTGACATTTTAGGTCAATAATGAAATCGGATGAATAATGAAAAAGTCACTTCATCAACCAGGGGAAAAAAGCAAGGATAAACTCGGAATTGACTTTCAAGGGCCTTATGGTGATGCAGAACCCAATAGCGAAAACCATCCATCACCAAGTCATTCTAAAATATTTATGAAGTGCATGTCCTTGAACAAACAAATACCTTTACAAGGTTAGCAGGCTTTAAAATCTGGGGCAGATTTGGGGGAATGCAACTGGAACTTTTTGCTGCCCAGGGCTCTCTTTAGATCTTGAAGAATGACTGTACAGGGTGTTGGGCACCGTGTAGACAAGCCGATGCAGTATTGGCTCCAATTCCCCCCTCCCCTAGCCAGGAAGCGCAGCGAGCCGGAAAATTTTGCTGCCCCCCATTAAGAATTCTGGATCCGCCTCTGAAAATAGCACTGTCAGATGTAGTACTAGGTTAGGAATGCCTTCATGAAAGAAAGGTCAGGGAGTCTACATAATGGTAGAGTTAAAGGGGGATGGCCCGATTTAAGGATATGAAGTTTTCATCTTGATAGATTGACCATCACTCCAAAACCCCATCTGTAAAGTTTCACGCCGATATTTCAACCCGTTTTGATGCGAGAGCTAAAAACGTGATTTTGTAAGCCCCATAGAGTACTGTGTACAATTAATATTGGTCGACAAAAATGGGGCACATTTTCGCTCATAACTTCCAAACCAAATATCCTTTTGCCCTAAGATTTCACAGGGTAAATGAGAAAAATAGTAGCTTGCTTCTGATACCAAAATGTTGACCACTTCGGTAAAATCTGGGGCTTCTGGGGACGAGGCTATTATCGATCGGGCCATGGACCTTTAACTTGCCCCATTTGAGTGAAACAACAGTTGAGTGAGACCTTGGTCCTGCTATCCAACTCAGATAGGGCAGTATTCAAATGTTGGTGGCCTTGATGAGGGTCTGACAGATTGCATGGTCCATATCCATATTGCACTGGGATATGTCGGCGGCGGTCGGCCATGACCGGCCCTTGCTCCCACCGACTGGCACAAAAGGTCATTTGGGAAGTTGCAGACCGGCACTTTACTTCAGCGAAATGAAAAATTACCACAAATTGGCAGATAAACATAGTTTGACCATAGTAGTCCATAAGCCAGTTTCTGTACGGGCCTTAAAATTCGAGTTTGTTGCACCCACCTGGTGATTAATTTTCCAATATATCACCTTAAAGGGGGTGTCCCCCTGACTAGGATTAGGTATGTTTCCGCCCCGAAATATTGCACATTAGCGCGTACTGCCTATTTCAAAATGGCCACCATTGTTTTATGAAAAACTGCTATTGTATTTTCATTATAGATAAGAACTTTGTCTAGGACTAAACGAAATTAAGTTTTACCTTCCTAAAATGGGCTCAAACATTTAAGTGTCCAATATGGCCGACGGAAGGAGGCATGTTTTGTTAAATGTACTAAAATTGCCAAATTGATGGGAAAAGAATGCGAGAAATATTTTGAGAGCACCAAAAAGAGAATTGATGACATTTGTATATTGCGGACATGATCTTAACTCATGATGGCGGCGGTTATACCCGCTCCGGGGGACATAAATCAAGAAGAAAAACACCCCTGCACATCTTTTTCAACATAATAAGAACCATAAGGAAAACTATTGATAAAATTGTTTCGCAATCCTCTCTCGTACTTCTAGACATTTGCAGACCACTTAACACTAGTCGACGCAGGGAAGGAAGATGATCTCCGCAGTAGAAAGAGAGAATGAGCTGGTGGTACAAGTCACAAACAAAGATAGCACTTGATGTGCTCGAAAGAAAGTTAGGTCACCATATTTACATTTTCCTTCTACATATAGACATCTATTTTCACTTCTTTATAAGCATAGTTTTTATTTTTCACTGGGAAACACCTATGACGTCACTGAGTAGTCCTTAAATACAGTCCACACCCATTTATTATTATTTTATTGTATTAGGTTGATAAGAGCTGTTGTCTTCCTATGAACTATTATAGAGTCAGTTTAAACGACGTTATATAGCCCAAGTAGTAACCAGCTATTGTGACAGCACTCTCTTGGACATGTCAATACCCCGCTTTAATAGTTTTTACATCTTGGAAAATGATTTAGGGGCATAATTAGAAAGTATTGTTTAATAACATCGAAAAGATGGTTAGGGCTGCTTTTCTTCCTGATTTACGTACTCTAGAGCGAATATAATAACCGCCATCTTTAAAAACAAGTCTGTACGTAAATAAATGCTATAAATTCTTTTTCAAATATAACCCAGGTTTTATTTCACAATTTGCCATTTTAAGTTCATTTAGCAAAATATGCCTCTTTGCGGCGGCCATCTTGGACACCTAAATGTGTAAGCCCCCTTTAGGAAGTTAAAAACTTGATATCGCGTAGCCGTGGATATCATTCTTATCTGTAATGAAATTATAATGGCGGTTTTACATAAAACAGCGGCCATTTTGAAATGGACAGAACACGCTAACATGCAGCTTTTCTGAGCGGAAACATACCTCATCCTAGTCAGTGGGACATCCCCTTCAAGGTGAGGTGATATATGGGAAAATTAATCACCAGTTGGGTGCAACGAACGGAAAATCCAATGATGGCAGCTTATGGACTATAGTAAGTGTAGTAAAGTTTAAGATTTACGACCGGCACTTGAAGTAGCCTAGCTATAACCCTGATATTGCACCTAAAATCATTGAAAAAAATAGTTGTAACTTGGTACACTTGATGCAATATATTGGAACCAATCCCATGTTCACAAATGAGGTCGAAGGTCATTGTTCTTTAGAAAGCAGAGGTCTTCCCCTTAACCAAATTCTTCCCCACCCCCCATCAATGTTGAGGGACCTGGCGTGGCTGCTGACAACTGACATGACTCGGATCAACATTGCCTTGGGGGAGAGGGGTCAATATTTCCCTAAATCAGACAAAGTGTACCAAACTTTTTTTCCATAATTGTAGTTGAATGGAACTTGGGGAGGAGACTAAGAGTGTGAATTGGAAGTGGGGTACTGCAATTTCATTGTTAAATGTTGTACTGTGGACCACTGTGTGTACTAGTGAAACAATCCACTGCAGGGCTGCAAAAAATGCACAATTTCCCAGACACCAACACTTTAGGAAGGAGTTAATAGTGCTGCAGATTGGTGAATGATATCAAATGGAATCTGCATTTTGGGGTACAAGCATGAAAATTGGCAGAGATGTCCAAGTTGAACCTCCTGAACATTTTAGGATATAGACCAAAATTATTTTTGTTCCAAGATGGCTGCAACTTCAAAAGGGCCACCAAAATGCCTGAAATGACTAAAATCACCTTAATAAAATATCTAGTACAAATAATTTCCTCTATTTGTTTGTAGAAGGTGAGTTTGGTTATTGGGGTTCTCAAGATGGCCCCACAAGTGTTGCCAAAATGGCCACCAAAATCAAAATGGCTGCAATAAAATTCAGTAAAACTGTAAGATGTACAGGTAGGATATACAAGTGGTTTTAAATCCTTGTATGTGTGTAAAACTTGCCTTTAGACAATACAATTTAATCCCAAATCTATCCATGTGAACACTAATAATTGAAAATGGAAGCCATTTAATGGAACCATAGGGTCTGCCAGTGTGATGTGTTTGGTACGCCACAATTGAATATTATGGTAATGATCGACCATTGCAATCTACTAGCGGCTTAGTTACGCTCGCAAGTCCACAACATTTGCAATACGATGTTATACATTCCAAATCTGACTGACAGCATTTACAATTTCTGAAACTTCTAAGAAAGATCTGAGGAAACTTGAAGCTGTCAAGGACCAAGTTCCCAGCACCGATATCATTGGGACATTGATGTAGCCTCCCTTTACATCAATATTCCCATGATGAAGGCATCGCAGCCAGCTGTGCAGCTTTGGCCAAAAGTGGTTACACAACACCCCCCCCCCCCCCCCCTTGATGAGCTGGCACCTTTGATGAAGACTTGTTTTTGTGTGTACTAACCAAGAATAATTCTTACCTCAGAATGACAATTACTTGCAGGTACATATGGAGTGCGATGGGCACAAGGTGGCACCTTGTTCGCTGGCTTGCTTTTCATGTCCAGCTACCTGGCAGCCGTGTATCGTGTTTTTGATGAGAACGAGAATGAGAGAAAGCACCGTGTCGTCCTTTGGCTTTGGCGTGGCAATACATCGATGATGTAGTTTTATTATAGACCAGGTTAGGAGGAGTTATACCATTGTACTAACCACATCAACATTCTTCAACAGAGAACCATTAAATTAACTTCTGAATATTCTCCCCAACAGGTACATTACTTGATTCACCATCAAAAAAGGCGTAATGCACCCCCTTCTCCTGGATCTTTACCAAAGCCTGCAAACAACTCATCAGTATTTCCATAATCCAGTTGCCACCCTCACCACTGTAAGACTGGCATTGCTTACAGTCAGGCTTTTCGCCTTCGGCGCATATTCTAGATTTCTTTTAGGTGCCTATACCCATTCACACAATTGAAGCAACATCGTAGTTGCTTCGATAGAGGACCCCAGCTCCAGAAGAGTTCAAAAAGCCATCAAAAGAGCATACTCACTACCCAAGACTACAACTTTTGAGGAGGAAACACCAGATAACCAGGATAAACACCACAAACTCCCCCTTGTGGTTACATTATCCCATAGTCTTCCTCCCTTGCGCTGTATTGTTAACACTAGCCAGCAGTTCTCCACACTTCAGATCCCCTTCGCCGTGCTGTTCCCGACACTCCCATCTTGGCCTTACGACGTCCCCGCAATATACGTGGCATGATTGTGAGGCTTCAGTCCTCCCACTAACTGCTACTTCTCCTTCACAGCAGGGTACTTTCAAGTTCAAGTTCGAGATGTAGCGTCTGTAAGGACCATATACAGGAAACTGACTCAATTACCAGCCATGCCACTGGCACCAACTACAAGCCCAGAGTAACCTCTAATGTTATTTATCTTATTTCTGCAGTGTGTGTCGCTCCAGTATGTGGTTTTTTTTTTTTTTTTCTGAGAAACTAAGAATGCTATAAAGAGGGGGGGGGGGGGTTTTGGGTGACGCTCTATGGCCATAGGTCCACAGTCAATACCAACAAGTTGGAAACACCGGTGGGTCAGCACTTGAATTACCTAACCATACAACTTTTGATATGACCTTACAGGGTATCGAACCTCTGCAACCGCCCGACAATGTCCGTATCAGCAGAGAAAAAGGTGTGGGATGAAAAACGGGGCTACTCACAACCCAGCCTCATGGTTCAACACCAGGAAGGGAACAACTAGGCCCTTATTTCACTCTTGGTAACCTCCATTATTTTCAGGCTTCTCTTGTAATTTTTGACAGGTTTCTCTGTATTTTTTACCATGGATTATCATTTTGTGATTTATGCTTTGATTTTGTTCACTATATTTTATTTATTATTTTTACATTTCCATAATGTAGCCATATGACTTTGTTTTGTTATCATGTTCTGGTTTCAAATCCAATCATTTTAATTTACCCATACAAATCATGGGAATTTACTTTTTGCCCAAATTTAGGGGGCAAAATTTGAAGCGTTCAAAATCACTAATTTAATTTTGTCCAAATTTAGTACTTATTTTGGTCCATATTGTAAGTGAAATGAGACCAGTCAACAAGACCTGAGTGAGCCTGCTATGCAATCCTACGTCGTCCTTGTGTGGTCTGAGGGTTTGTATTGAGCAAAGCTGAGGACAAACATTCGATGGGTGTATCAGCAGCACACCCGGTGATAATTTGTTTGTTTTTTCTTCAAATTCATTTCCGCCACAGAAGTCTATGGGTGTATCCCGGACCCAGTCCGTAATTACCCCTAACACTGCAGGCTGTATATTGTGAGGTCTTCGATACCACAATCCACAATATACCACAACTTTCATCATACTTGCAATTTCCATAGGCCACAAACGACCACAAAATGGGAGCGGGGGCGAGGGAGGGGAGAAGGACGAGGAGGGAGAGGAAGCAGAACGAGGACAAAAGGGGAGGTAAACGCAGCAGAGACCCAGGAGGACCCCAGGAGAAGCAACAACAACAAGCTGACCATGTAGGCCCCAATGTACAGGGCTGCCATGAGAAGTTTGGGGCCCAGGGGAATCCTTGGGTTATAGATTAAATGGCGAGGGTCGGAGTGCTGGATTTGGAGTGAATGTACCACAATTTATATGTGAATGATAAGATCACATAACACAAACTACCACAAAATTTTTGGGTTCTGTAACTATCATATACCACAATAGACCACAATATTACATGGTATGTGATATTTTTGGTTCTAGAGCCTTGTTAGGGATTGGGAAAGGAATTTTTTTTGTGCCAACACGCATGAATTTGAGTCAGTCGCAACGAATAAACTTCATGTTCGCAGGAGGAGATGGTGGCCATGGGGGGCAGAATAATGGTTCAACCCAGAGGTTGGCCAGATGCACTCGAGCATGGGTTTGTCCATTAGTGACAATACCTAGTTAACCATACCAACGGTGACCCTACCTAAAAAGTTGTGTATAATACGTAATGCGATCCATATCTTATCCATATTACTTCCAAAGAGAAAAAAGAAGCAATTCAAATCTGCATACAAAAAGATGGTTAGTGTAGACAAATGTAGCTGACACCAATTTTACGCCATATGTCTGAAATACCGCCCAGGACCATGAGTAAATCGAGCTCCCAAATGCTACGACGTGTGATTGCGCAAAGATGTAAGAATGGAGTCGACTGTTGTTATGAAAATTGGTGGGGGCCTAATAAAACGTCGTTGAGATTAGGACCAGAATTTAAGCATTCTATTCGTGAGCTCTGTTGATTCATGCGTCCTGGGTGGTATTGGTATTTCTGAATTGGCGGCTGTTAAGGTGTTGGTGTAAGGGGGAGGGTATGTGGTGGAAGTTAATTTAGGCTTTTTGTGCAGGCTTGTCATGCAATTGTCGTTGACATATCATGTTTTTATAGAGGGTGGTATAACGGGGGGGGGTGTAAATTATTTTTTTTTTAATGAAGGTTGTCCTAAAACACAGGGTGGCTTAAAAAGGTTCCGTGTGTAAAAAATCTGCAAGTATGTCGATACGGAAAACAAATGTAAACTTTAAAGACACTATCAGTGAATTTGAAAAAAAAATTTGAAATTTGCAGATAGATTCAAGTGAAGGATATAAGTCGGTAGATTCTCATAAGTACCCTTTTCCAGCTGTAGAATTGACAGAAAAGGAAGAGAGAAAAACGGCAGTGTTCCAAGATCGATTCTCCATTCAATACGTGTTTAGTAAGGTCCGTTTCGGAACGTAATGACTAAATCTCTGTTCGTCCTTATAGGGTGCTTCTGGTCTTATCATTGCAGGGAGGTTAGGATACCTGTATGTTACATACATGCAAAAATCTGATTTTGATTGATTTTTTCGATTTGCGGGTTTAGCAAATAACTGATAGTGTCGTTAATTGGGCCAAATCCACAATCCGGGGCAACAAGAACCTTAAAGTAAAAATTGCTGAGGAATATAAAATCCATCACAGTTCAAGAGAGCATACAATTTGAGGCAAAAATAAATTAATTTTTTTTTCCATTGTGCCATCTCAAATATTCCAAAAAGGGCGGAGAAACGGAAAAAAGCAAAAGATAAAAATGGCGTTCCTTCTGAGTGCGACGGACGGAATTGTTAAAAGAGCACAATATTTATGATGAGGATGATTTGATGTACTTTTGTATGTTAGTCGGTTGCCATTGACTAGTCATCAATAAAAAAAATTCTAAAAGTGTTTAATTAAGGAAAACTTCGAAAACAGTGTGTCAATTTCGTTCTCGTCGCCTTTTTCGGAACTATCAATTATTTTTCAAAAAAGATGTAATTTATCACATTTACATTTTATTACGAAAAAACTATCAGTTTTTAGTGTGATAAATTTCAGCCAAAATTGGAAAAATTCAATTACATACAGAAGGTACATTAACATGGTGCCATTTTTGGCGCGACGGAAAAAATTGCGACGGGACGGATTTTCCAGGTGAAATGTGTCACAAAAAGCTTCAAACTGTTAGACAGAACATTTTTTATATTTTTTTATTGTCGAATGATGTAATAAAAGGTGATTATGAGGGAAAAATATAATAAAATGTGCAGATATTAAATTTATGAAAACAAATGCCGTCCGTCGCAGTCCATCTATTGCAAAATCGTGCCAAAACGGAATGTTTAAAAAATAAGATAAAAAGGTGTGCAATGTTAATTTTTTATATTTAGTTATTTCTTACCTGCATCATATCACACTTGCGTAACAAAAATATTGATGGATAAACAAACATTACATTCCAGCACTGAGATGGCAGCATGGTTCTGTAAAATTGTTCTCCGTCTGTTCGCCATTCCGTCCCGTTCGCACTTGTATTTGATCGCTTTTGATGATATTTCAAGTTTTCGGAATAATGTCCTCAAATATTTCTCTGCACTTGTTACAATAAGAGGGACCTGACTCCTCAACATGTATACTGATAATTGTAAAACAAGATCCCCTAAGATTTGAAACTCCTTGGTACTCTAGGTTGGTAAATGAGTAGAAAATAATAATCTTTCACTAGAGGCATCCAAATGGGAAGGCTGACTTTCGGCACCCTAGCGAATGCCATCATCAGATGCTTAATTTTGACAATAATCGAAAACCAAGTGTTTTCAGAAAGTTTTGGAAAACCCATTTTTGTTCAATTCCGTCCGTTCACATCATAAACTGTGTTGCCATAGCAACATCTTGAACTTGACCATTGATTTTTTTCATATTAAAGTATCAATGGTACTTATTCTTCATGTAATTTATTAGCCTAAGGTTCAAGTAGGGGACTAAATACAAACAAAAATAATCCGTCCGTCGCAGACAAACAGAGGGTTTTGGATTGGCCCTTTGTTTAAATATCACTGGATGAATGTTTTGTACACACAATTGTGTACAAAAATTGAACCAATTGTATGCGGATATTTATATAGATAATTTGCATACGGGCCGAAATTCGACGCGAAACCGCGAACGGTTCGCCTGAAAGTTCGCCCAAAATTACATCTAGGCAAATTCAACCAATTTATGGACAAATCCACCTCTTTTGGCTGGCCCACATTGAAAACAAGGCGAACTCGTATTTACGCGATGCGTAAATATGTCCCCGCCGAATGTTGCAATCACTAACATGCAATAAATCAACTTCAAACACCCACCCCCTCCCAAGACCCCCGCAACACTCCCCCCCCTCTCCAACGGGACCGGCCACAACTGCCACCCTCATCCCCAACACCCCCCGCACCACCCCCTCCCCTCCTTAACACCCCTCAACACCTCCAACCCCACCCCAATAATCCTGTAATACCCCTCCCCCTTTCCCCCCACACCCCGCAACCCACACCCCAACGCCCCTCCATTTCCCCTCCCCACACTCCCCGCCACAAGCCCCCCATCTCCCTCCCCACCACCCCCTCAACCCTCCCGCCCACCCCTCCCCACACCCCAACACCCTCACCCCTCCCCCCCCTACTCCCCCACCCCCCTCACACCCCTCCCCCCCCTCCCCCCCGCCCCCGCCACCCTCCTAACCCCCCCTCCCCAACACCATGCAACACCCCACCCCTGGGCTATTCCATTCAAACACTCGAGATGTGGCAACCGCAGCATGTGCCTGGATTTTTTTCTTTTTTGAATGTGAGTTGATAGCTTATGAGAATGAAAGCCTGAAATTTGAGCTTCATACCGCCTTTTTGTTTTCCCACAGAAGCATTCAGAAATTGAGGGGGGTCACCATCAAAAATGGCTGGTGCGATGCGAAAGACCAATTTTGAGAGGGGCCATAAAACTTGTACTGGAACCCTCCCCACTTTGAAAATCACTATCTGGGGATTTTTTTTTTTTGGGTGTAGAATTCAAATTTGGCATCGAAAATGTGAAAGCTCCTTTACTTTTAAAATCTTTGGGTGCAAAATGGCAATAATCTCGAAAAACTTTTCATCTGTGACCAAGTTTGGGGGGGTCAAGAACTCCGAAAAGTCACAATATTTTTAATGTGATTTTCTTGTTAATCTGATCACACTGCAGGACCTTCTATCAGTACAATAATAAGTACATTGGTAAGTAATAAGTGAGTGACAAACAGCCTCATTGACAAAATCCTAATTTTGCATTTGACATAGATGGGCCCCACCCTGAAAATCCATGTTGACATATACGATATCACCCCTCTACTTCAGATTATGTTGAAGATACATCATCAAAGAATTATTCTATCTTGAAGAACCAGCTTGGTGGTTTGATGTCCTTCACTGTTGTTTTCAACACAAGACACTTTTGCTGATATCCCCCATAGAATGTATATGGTATATGCCCACTGAGCCTGTACAACATAAAAAAACCTCTGGGTCACAGATCCCTTTATGTGGAAACTTTTGAGTGTGTATTTTGTTGGAAAAAT
>JAMKCH010028950.1:0-32040 GCA_023653785.1 Ophioderma brevispina | reverse complement strand
CCCTTGCCGCCGACTCCGAATAAATTTTCATTGGTGGGTGAGGTTATGTCGTTTTGACAAGTTGGCACACTATAATCAGTAGGGCAGAAGAAAATTGATGTTACATGAGGGGCCTGAACGCACGACAGTATTTCTGGTAATAACTACCATACGTGGGGGGGGGCGTCCATCTTGAGTTGACGGGTAGTAGCTTTTTTCACTATTTGCACGCTAGCAATTCTGTATAAGGTTTAGGTAAACATAGTCAGTAGTGGCAGTCGAGACATTCATTTACAATATTTTTAGGGGTCATTTGGGGTGCCATCTAAAACGAACAACAAAGGCTATGTGTTCTTTTGACTCATTTAAATGCCATTTTCACGCCTCAGAAAATAAAATTTGGAATGTTTATAACAGAAAAGACAAAAATTGCCCAAAATTCATCTTTGAGAGTTCGAGTATACTCGCCTGCCGCACGCAAGAGTTAAGACCCCAATTTTCATGACCGCTGCACCCAAAGACCCCATGGATTTTTAAAAGACCCATTTTTTGAAAATGTCACCCAAAGACCCCCATGCATGTATAGGTTTGAAAATGTCACCCAAAGACCACATTTTTTGGAACGTTTACACTGTCCCTAAAACCCCTTTTGGGATAAATTTTGAAAATTTTCACTCAAAGACCTCTTATTTGTTTGAGTCCTCTTCACCGAATGCCCCCGTGTTTGGAAGCGCCATCCTTACAACCCATATCCATTTTATTATGTGATCCCGTCCCCAGGTATACGCTACGATCGCGTAAATATCCCTATAGGAATGTTTACAACACAATACGAACGATACACCATGTTTAACATTGCAGTGTACACTTTTTTACCATCGTGTAACAACGATTCAACTTGGCAACAGGTAAGTTTGAAATCGGCAGCGCCATTTTGCTTACACCACGTGCTTACATATTGATGCAAGAAATTTAAATGCCATTAAAACCTGGGGTGTCCCCCTAAAACAAAACTGTCATCTCTAAAGAACATCTTTCTACATCAAATGGTGAAATACTCGTTCGTGGAGCACCCTCTAGAATTTTTGTAAATATGGTTAAAGTTGCCGCAATTTCGCAATTTTTGCATTGCGAGTATCAAACTCGTGAGGGATTTGGGTAGTCTGGCCAGTCGAAATTATATCAACGACCTCATTTTGATTAGTCTCATCTAGGGTCACGCCGCGGCGGTAGCTTAACGTATGATCCACTACAAATGGTGACGTGTGACTCTACACAATTATGCGCGATTCATCGTCAATTTATTTGTGACGGTGAAGTTATCACTTGTCTGTCTCCACTCCTGGTGCAGGTCGCTATTCAGAAGAACTATTACTCAGAAGACCCTCTATTCAGAAAACCTACTCAGAAGGCCCGCATTCAGAATGTTTCGTGAATGCGCTTCTGATAAAGGGATTTCTGAATAGTGGAGCTTTTTGTTGTATTTTATTTAAAAGACCCGCTACTCAGAATATTTGTTCTGTTTCATGACTGACGGGTTTTCTGATTAATTGGTCCTTCTGGTCACTCAAAAAACC
Organism: Ophioderma brevispina; assembly: GCA_023653785.1. NCBI lineage: Eukaryota > Metazoa > Echinodermata > Ophiuroidea > Amphilepidida > Ophiodermatidae > Ophioderma > Ophioderma brevispina. The sequence goes on along the minus strand of JAMKCH010028950.1, from coordinate 30,484 downwards.
CATTACTCAGAAACCCGCTACTCAGAATTCTGTAATGGGGTTGTTTTTATGTGTTTAAAAACGGCCGTTTATATTCATAAAACCCGTCAGTCAGAATATTTTCTGACAAACGTCTGGATATTTTCTGATAACGGGCCTTCTGAGTAATGGGTTTTCCAAGTCAGTCAGAAACTTAAAGGAAGGGTCCATCAGTCAGAATAATTTCTATCTAGCAGGTCCTCTTTGACATATCGAGACATGGTCATCATAATTGGCCATGCTGCATTTTCATTAACCCAGCGCGCTCTGAACAAAGCATCTTGTGTAACACGTTTACTTGGGGGGGGGTGGGCTGAACTCCCATAAATTTTCCATGCCGAACCTCCCCGTGAACGCGATGTTCCAGGTCATTCGTACCAAAATAAGTCCAACATTCCCAGTCGACGGCCGGCCAAAGGACCTAAATATTCCTTTTTGACGGCGGTGTTTGTTACAAATTTCCCACCCCTAGTGGATTCATACACCATGGGATTACATCCACGTATGGGGTTTTGGCTTTTCTACATTTTTTATTTTAGGGTCCAAAAATGGCCAAAAAAGTCAAATTGTCAAAACAATAGGTAGAATCAGTCGAATGCATTCTTTTCTTCAAAGTACTCTATAAGAACGGTCAATTTGACCTTCATATTAGTCATCTTTACGTGGGATACAATGAAGCTATTCCAATTTTTAATTTTGGATCAACATGGCCAAAAAAGGTCAATACATTAGAATAGCCGAACTTAAAATCAATTTTGAAAACAATAAAACAAATAAACAAAATAACAAAAATGTTTTTTAAATTATTAGTCCATATTCTGATGAACACAAATTTCTACATACGTTTATAAGTCAGTTTGATAACTTGAATTTTATATGCAAATTGATATTTGTCCTCTATATCTGGTTCTAAATTGGAATTGTTCAAGTCAATTCAGTCCACAGAATTTACTTCAAGCTACCATAATGGCTTTTTTGTAAGTAAGTATTATGCGTTATAAACAGTCCATCTAACACTGTTTAAAAATAACCTGTACAAAAAACAGTGATATTTGCCCATGCAGCTGGGACTCACACGTTCAGCACGTAAAATCAACTGGAGCCGTAAAAATACGAAACCATTGCCAGGGAACTTACTGACGACGTAAATCTCAGCTTCAACGTATTGTTGGTTTTGACTTGTTTAAACTATTAACAATTAAAAGTTATTACAATCCTCTGATCAAATTTTCACGTTAAGTATGCATCAACAAGGTGTTGTGGTGTACTACTTTTTTCAAATTAAAGCTAATATAATTCAAAAAGGAGGAAAAGAGTTTTTTAAATGATAAGACCATCAATTTTGCAATTTTTTTAATGACGTTACTTATAACAATATTTAACACATTTTCTTTTAAAAGATTTTTCATACTTTCATATTCTTACCTTAAAAACAAGTGATGTTACAAAAGAAGTAAATTAACGGAATTCTAATTACGGTCAGCGTATCAAATAACTACCTTTTTTTTCAAAATGTGTAGTATTCTTATTTTCTAGCCACTGTTTTTTCTGCTTCCAAATTGTAATTTCCATGTTACAGTAATAGGTAATAAGCGTGAGATTATGAAAATATGGGGTTTCCCGTATTTTAAAAAGGTAAAGTCTAGTAAATTAGACATTTTTAACAGTCAGTCTGTCTGAAGGCTTAGGCGGCTCTTGTAGTCCTTTTTTGGCCCTGGGTTTGATTAATATTAACAGCTAAAATTATCCGTCAAGCTATGTCCCCTGGGTAGATTCACAAGCCCAGTGTCAGTGGGGATTTAAAGTCATTACTGCCATAGGCCTACACAGAGAACCCTTTAATTATTTTTTCCTCACCCATGTCGGAGAAATGACATTTTGGACCATTTATACCATAACTGAATATGCCCGTAAAATTGGGACAGGGAATCTTTTCCCATTTAGGGTTATGACTTTACAAAATTATATTCTTACCTGTCTTGATTAAACCTAAAACAAAATTAAACATAAAAAATTCAACCGCGATTAGCAATTATTGGTGCAGTGTAAAGAAAAAAATTGAGGGATATTTCCTCATTGTTGTAATTATGCATAAAACCAAAATGCTTTCTTTAGTAATTAGTAGCATTGTGATTTCAGGCACTATAAGAACCGTAAAAGAGGGAAATAATATCCAAATTAACAATTCTGAGTTATTTAAGGTTCTTGCCCCTCCAAGGAAATTGCATTATTAAATGGCCAACCCCACTGTCAAATTTAAGGTACTCTGGTGACGCGGAATTATGACCTGATTAAAACAATTTTGACAAAACAGGGCAATGGAAGATAAGTTCCATGTTGTGGTAAAATTCAAAGCTGAGGATTGTGGAATAGCCAATACTGGAATTGGAAAAATAAGCTAATTTACGATGAATTTTCCTAAGGATGTATATTAATGGATAACAATACACCCTTAAAGACAAATTGCTGCATTACATTATTTCTCAATTCATAGGTTTTAAATTCCTGCTTGATTTGTTTTCTGACCATATTAACAATAAACCTGAGATCCCCTCCAAACTTGAGTTCATTTTGATCCTGCCCAATTTGTGACACAAAATGGGTAATTGATACCCTGTATCTACCTAAGAGTCTCTTGAAACACATGTTCTTATTAAGTATTTTAGAAAAGAGGCCATTTGCATGGTTTTATACATTGGCCAATTTTTAACCTTTTTTTGGACATTGTTTACCCCCCCCCAATCTATGTTCATTTGGAAACGGCTAGCACTTTATTTACGCAATCATTGTCCCTTGGAAAGAAAGGACTCATGTCCCATAAGAATTTTGAGAAACAGAGGGTTTTTACTAATGTATTTTTTGGACAAATTTGACTTGTTTGACCATTTTGACCATACAAAGTGTCAAATTGAAATGATTAGCACTCTATTCAATTAATTTTAGTTTTTTGAGAGGCAAACTGTACATGTTTAAATTTGTCCCAAACTAATAAATTAGTGAGACACTCTTTTCTACAAAATACCCTTGTTTATACCAAGCCTTTTTGTAACAGGAGTTACCAAGGGGGGGGGGGGGGCGGGGGGGGGGGGGGGCTCGAGAATTCGTTAATAAAGCACCCGATGCCTCTGATTTTGATACCAAATGACACAGTGGGCCCAGGAGCAGAGTCAAAGTGTGCCAAAACACTAATTTGGCGACCACTGTTTTTTTTTTTTTAATTTTTTTATGTTATTTGGAAAGAAGGTGCTTTCAAGGAATATATCCAAAAAAGTTTTCAACTCTTGTATATGTTTGAAGTTACTATTTTCTCCAGTTAAATTCAAAATTGCTCTAAAATTATTTTCCAAGCTAAAAAAAACATTCAAATGCAATCAAAACTCTATCTCTTTAAGGTAATTTTAATTTATCTATGTTTACTATATGGTAAAAGTCTTTCGTTTTGCCAGGAATAAAAATAATTATAAGATAATGGTGAACACAATTTTTCCCGTTCAAGAAATTTTAATCCCTAAACGTCTGAAAAAATCTATTGAAAATCATCATTTTTGAAATATAGAAACCGAAGTTATGATTTCAGTCGATTTTACCGCCCTCTAAATTGAACAGACGTTTAGAAAAGATTGTTCTTGATATTATACCAAATTTACTTGGCATCTTTGCCAGCTTCAACGCTAGGGCTGTTTATGTATATACATGTAACAAAGACGATTACCATGTTAAGGTACCTATGACGTAGAACACATGATAACAAAAATACGCTTACCATGCAATACCTATATAAGTTAAGATATTCGTCGATCTCCGCCTGTGAAATTCATTTAGATATTCTGAGAAAAGATTATCCTTACAATGACAAAACAATCTACTCGAAATCGGTTGAATTCGCAACACTAGAATCATTTTATGAAGTTAAACACTCTAGAAGAAAAATGAAATATTCTCGACCAATCAAGAAACACATTGATAGGAGTCAACCAAACCTTATATCCATGCCATAAACCATGGTATTAATATTGGTCTCAGTTACTCTTGAAACATATTCTCGACCCCAATCAGAACACAGTATTTGATGCGCTCATAAGATCTCAAAAAAATGCTTTCAATCGTTTTGGGGTCACCCAACCCTATATCCATGGAATCATCCGAAGTATTATATGTGGGTCAGAGTTTAATCATGAAAAATTCGCGAGCAATCAGGAAAACAGAATTTGTTGACGTCATCGGAATTCAAAAATGCTTTTAATCGATTCCTTGGGTCAACAAACCATGTCCATGCAATCAGTCATTGTATTGTATATGAGTCTGGATTTAATCTTGAAAAATATTTTCGACCAATCAGAAAACAGTATTTGATGACGTCATGGCATATTGTTAATGTAATTTTTGAATTTTTAAGTTTAAAAACACGTATATAGGTATGGTGGATAGTTTATTATTCAATACAATTTACAAATGAAGAGCGCCGCTCATTACTCTCACTACTAAATGGTGACGTCATATTTCTGATACAAGATTGGGGAGGGGAGATTTTGGAAATCTCATGCATGTTCATGCGTTCGAGAGACTTTTTAGACCTCAGCATGTCACAAATTTCATCGCATTATATAAGGGAAAATTCGGTATGGTCTCGGCTATCGGAAGCTGAAAACAGAATCTAAATAAGACTTTCCGTTGTTGAGTGTTGGTGTTTGTAACGTTGCGCCATGAGTCAATCCCGGAAATTGAGGGTTGAAAAAGTACTCCTAAATAATCGTAGATATAATGTGACTAGTGAGATGTACTATCTGTGTCGGTATTACTTGGATCATTCCTGAACCCACAGTGTCATCATTGCAAGGTGACATTCACTAATAAGGTGACAATGGAAATATGTATGGCTATTTTCCGGCAGTGGAACCAAGTTTGAACTGGGAATTGCAATGGGAGTATTGATTGCTGTCATAATTATATGCGCGGAATTTTTTTTTTTTTTTTTTTTTTTTTTTTTTTTTTTTTTTTTTTTTTTTTTTTTTTTTTTTTTTTTTTTTTTTTTTTTTTTTTTTTTTTTTTTTTTTTTTTTTTTTTTTTTTTTTTTTTTTTTTTTTTTTTTTTTTTTTTTTTTTTTTTTTTTTTTTTTTTTCAGATGGTCCTATCATGAGATGTAAAGGCGTTGCAAAGAGAGTTATTGAGTTTTGGCACACTTTTGCCTCATTCTGGCCCACTGTGCAATGGATAGCTACGGTCCTCCTCTATCCTCAAAACAAGTACTAACAGACAATGCCGTCATAAAGTCCACGAGTCGGCCAAATTGGGATTTTCCATAGAAAATGGCGAAAAATATGGTTTTTTTTCGCTAACAAGTTAGGAATATCGGTTTTTCATGCGGTTTCGCTCTAAATGGTGGCAATTGACTAGTTTAACACAAATATGGAGGTTTAGAGCCATACTTTGCATAATAATTTTAAAAATGTACCATAACATATTCTTCGGTGGCAACCACCCCCGTACCCTTCGACTTTGACGGCATACCCTAACCCCGGTGAAGGTGCTACTATCACATTTTTTTCGCTAAAATGACTGGAAAGGATGAGAAAGTGATTACTCGGAAGCTTTTGCCAAAGCTTCTGGCATTTTAGCCCACCGGAGCAAAGTTCAATATAGGGGACCAACCCCTCGTAAGACGAGGGTTAAGGGGACATAATTCATTTACTGGGACAAGGGACAATGATTAAGTAAATAAAGTGCTAGCCATTTCAATTAACGCATTTTGAGGTCAAAATGTCCAAAAAGGTTAAAAAGTCCAAATATGTTAAACAGGCATAATGGGCTCTTTCTAAAAACTTAATAAGAACATATGTGTTTCAAGATAATATAATTAAGTTGATGCTAGGTATTCCAATTTACCCATTTTGTAGTCACATTGGGCTAAGGATCAAAATGAACTCAAGATTGGGCATCTCAAGTTTTATGGTTAATATAGTCAGAAAACATCAAATTAGCTCTATTGCCCTATTTGTCAAAATTGTTAATCAGGTCATAATTCGCGTCACCAGAGTACATTAAAGTTTACAATGAGTTGGACATGATAATGCACTTTCCTTGGAGGGGACAAAAAATTAAATCAAAAGTTGTTATAATGTTATTATTATGCCCTCTTTACGGTTACTCATAGTGCTATGAATACACGAATCATAAAATTACTTAAAGAACGCATTTTGGCTTTAATGCATAATTACAATGAGAAAATATCTCCAATTTGTTTCTTTAAACGCGGTTTAATCGAGGTTGAGTGTTTTGTTTTAATTTTGTTAGGTTTTAATCAACAGGTCAGAATGAGCATTTTGTAAAGCGATAACCTGAAAATGGAAAACAGTCACTGTCCCATTTTACCACATATTCAGTTATGGTTTAAATGGTCCAAAATGTGATTTCTCCGACATGGTTGAGCAAAATAATTAAAGGGTTCTCGTGTATTAGGCTAAGCATTAGAACGGGACACGATTGATGGGTAATTTTTGGCTGTTAATATTGATCAAACCCAGGTCCAAAATTAAAACAAGAGCAGCCTACGATTAGACCCTTGATAAATCACTGTGTATAATACTAAACTTACAAAAAGCCTTTTGAGTAGCCTAGATTAAATTCTCGTGGAATTAATTACTTAGCAATTTCCAATTTAGATAGGACAAAATATCAACTTGCATATCAAAATTCACGGTATAAAACTGATTATAACATGTGTGTCGTAATTTGTGTTCATCAGAATGTGGACTAATAATTTCAAAGAACATTATTAGTTTGATTTTTTTATTCAATATCTAAGTTTGGCTATTCTAATGTATAGCCCTAAGAAATATACTTTACAATATTCAGATGTAGTTTAAAATTCATAAAAAAAGTAATTTAGCTGATTATAAATGTCAGGTAATTTTGCCTATTTACACTTAACATCCGAGATCTAGAAAAATCAAGACACTGGCCCTAACAACTATTTAATATTCAATAGAAATATATATAAATTCGCAGGGTAATAATTAAAAAATGTGGACAAAGCCACACGTTTTATCAAGTGGTTTCCAATTTTAATTGATTTTGATCAATTTCGACTCCGAAATCTATGACTGGCTAGATCTATTTACCATGTGGTATGTGCACGCATATATTCTTTTGACCTACTGTGCAAAAAGAAGACATAATGTCAGAGTAGGACAAAGTGATACGTTTCGTTATTTCACCCATTTTAATTGATTTTGATCAGTTTTGGATGAATTTGGTCTCATTTATTCCACTTTGACTCAGAAATCTGTCAATTTAAATGGCTAGCACTTTTTTCACCTGATGAAAAGGCAAAACACTTATATGACCTTGGTCATTTCAACCACAAAAACTGTCAATTAAGCCAAATAGCTTTCTGTCATATGACACCTTTGGATGTAAGCGATTTAACCATTTTGGGACAATTTTGATATTTTGGTCATTTTGATCTAAAAATATGAAAAATAGAATTACAAGCACTAAAGGTACTTATTGACGTTTCCTTGAGATGTAACAGCAAATGTTTACTTGAGAATTTTTTGTGAAACGAAGTTATTGGGACTAAGGTATCCATCTTGCACCGTTTTTTTGGGGGGGGGGCAATTTTACCCCAAAATCTATAAATCGGAATGGCTTCCATTTTATCCACTTAAATATGACTCCTTTGAAGGTGAATGGAAATGTTCTAATCAATTATTTTAAGAAATGAATGTATTTCGACTGATTTACCTATTTTTGGACAATTTTACCTTTTTTTGGCCATTTTGACCACAAAATTTTAAAAAATGAAATGGCTTCCATTTTATCCACTTAAAAATATGACTCATTTAAAGGTAAATGGACATGTTCTGATAGATTATTTTAAGAAAGGAATGCATTTCGACTGATTTACCTATTTTTGGACAATTTTGACCTTTTTGGCCATTTTTTACCCCAAAATTTATATATTGGAATGGCTTCCATTTTATCCACTTAAAAATATGACTCATTTAAAGGTAAATGGACATGTTCTGATAGATTATTTTAAGAAAGGAATGCATTTCGACTGATTTACCTATCTTTGGACAATTTTGACCTTTTTTGGCTATTTTGACCACAAAATTTTAAAAAATGAAATGGCTTTTATTTTATCCACTTAAAAATATGACTAATTTAAAGGTAAATGGACATGTTCTGATAGATTATTTTAAGAAAGGAATGCATTTCGACTGATTTACCTATTTTTGGGCAATTTTGACCTTTTTGGCCATTTTGACCCCAAAATGTATATATTGGAATAGCTTCCACTATATTCAGTTAAATATGACTCCTTTGAAGGTAAATTGACATGTTCTGAAAGATTATTTTAAGAAATTAATGTATTTCGACTGATTTACCTATTTTTGGACAATTTTACCTTTTTTGGCCATTTTGACCACAAAATTTTAAAAAATGAAATGGCTTTTATTTTATCACTTAAAAATATGACTAATTTAAAGGTAAATGGACATGTTCTGATAGATTATTTTAAGAAAGGAATGCATTTCGACTGATTTACCTATTTTTGGACAATTTTGACCTTTTTGGCCATTTTGACCCCAAAATGTATATATTGGAATGGCTTCCATTATATTCACTTAAATATGACTCCTTTGAAGGTAAATTGACATGTTCTGATAGATTATTTTAAGAAAGGAATGCATTTCGACTGATTTACCTATCTTTGGACAATTTTGACCTTTTTTGGCTATTTTGACCCCAACATTTATAAAGTGGAATAGCTTCGACTATATTCAGTTAAATATGACTCCTTTGAAGGTAAATTGACATGTTCTGATAGATTATTTGAAGAAATGAATGCATTTTGACTGATATATCTTTGGACAATTTTGACCTTTTTGGCCATTTTTTACCCTAAAATAAAAAAAAATATAGAAAGGCCAACACCCCATACGTTGATGTACATCCCATGGTGGTATGAATCCACTAGGTTGGACCTTTGTAATAAACAAAGCCGTCAAAAGTCATATCTTGGTCCTTTGGTCGGCCCTGTATAACTGGATCATGGACAGGCGGAGTACACCCAAAGCCAGGGACATCTCCTCGAGTTTGCGGTAGCGTGGCGGAGGGTGAACTCCCGACCAGTGGGGTACCGTCTCGAGTTTACCGTTCGCCTCTGTTCCTAGGGGTTGTCAGACAATATGCGAATGAAAGTTCTCCCTAAGTAGGTCTCCGCGCTGGTAGCAAAGGGGGCTGTGATGCGCCTACCATTGCTGAAACGAGGCGGCTTCTATTCCACCTTCTTCCTAACCACCAATAATTCTTGGAATGGAGACATTTTCTCAACCTCAAGCCTCTGAACAATTACTTACGGCTCCGACGCTTTCGTGTGGAGACGCTAGCTGCCATGACCGAAGTTCTTCATAAAGACTGGTGTGGGGCTACACTAAATTTACCTTCCGTGCAGGGGTCCTCGCAGAAATGGATGCGTCTGTAATGAGAGAGAAGGTTTACCTCTTCAATGTTCTTCCATTTTCCCTTTGGTCTTCGATGACTCCCAGAACCTTCACTCGAGTCTCAGTCAGGGTGGTGGTGGTTAATAATGAGACGGAAAGGGAAATCTGTTTTCAGCCCAGACGATTGGCTGATGTTAGCTCCAGCGTCTGCAGTCTATGGCCGTGAAAGTTTGTCGTTGGTCCGGATACTAGGCTTTCTAGTGAAAGTGAACAAGTCGTCCTTGACGCCGTCGCATACCCACACTTTTTGGGAGCCGACCTAAATTTTGTATCGGCACAGCGAAGAAGACAGGCTGAGCCTGGTTAATCCTCCGCAGTCCAGTGTCGACGGCCCGAACGTGGCTTCGACTCCTGGGACTGCTGACCACCGGCTTTTGGCATCGTCCCGTATTGCAAACTAAGGATGAGAAGCTTTGAAATCCACCTGGCCAGGGCGCTATTCTCTCGCGCTTCGGCTCTTGGGTTCCCGAGATCTATTCTCAGACCTTCGATGGTGGAGGCATCCGGTCAATTTAAGCTTAGTAATCCCATTCCATCCTCCGGTGTCCTCAATCATCCTGATGACGGATGTGTCGAAGTCGATGTGGGGTTCACATCCTTCCTCTCCGCGTCTTAGGCCGCTGATCTGCAGCCCAGTCACAACATAGACAGCCAGCTTTGAGCTATTTTCTAGCCTTACGTTTGTGGACCCCTTCATCGCCAAAAGACCGCCCGCCCATGTCCGTTGCGACAATATGACAGTGCTGACGCGCATCAACACGGAGGGGTCATGGATCCGTCAGCCAGCAGATCCGATCGTTCCAGAGCGCACCACCCACGCTCTGCACCTGACTGTTTGGCGCATTTCCGCAGGCTCTATTATCAGGCCAGATTTTGCCGAGGTAAAGGCAGGAGTTTATTAGAGCATTTTATAATTCTCGACTCCGCCGTTATCATGCATGGTGTGCCGATAGAAATATCAAACCAATTTCTGCAACTATAGGTCAGATTGCGGATTTCACTTAGTTACAGAAATCTTTCAGGGTGGCATTAGTGTCCTGAGTGCCTAGGTTTACCACACGGCCATCTGCCAGCTCCAATAGGGGCTTTGGGATGGCATGACGATTGCATGCCCCTCCTGACCAGCCTGGTGAAGGGTATACTCTAGGCTCATCCTCCGTTACGTAATCTTGTTCCGGAATAGGACATTGCTTTGTGCTACAATTCCTGGCATCGAAAGAGATTGAATCCATGCAGGACCGAAGTCTTCTGGACTTATCTAGGAAGACCGCCTTCTGCGTGGTGTGAGACCACGCCTTGTCCACCGATGAGGCACACTTCCACTCCGAGCGGGGAGAGGTCTCTGTTCTTCCGCACGAAGGGTTCCTGGCCAAAATACAAAATCTTTTTTTTTTTTGCCACGACTCACTGAGGGTGCAGGCGATTTAGAGGCACCATGGGGGCCAGTTAGCTGAACCGTTCGAAGAACATTCATAGGTCAAAGCAACTCTTTATCCCAATGTTATCACCGCACGGTCCTGCAGCTAGAGAAATATTCAGCCGCTGGATTACCTCCGTCATCAGAGATGCGCAAAAGGAACAACCATATTCGATTGACTGGCTCCTTAATCAAGGCATGTGATGTTTGAGCTCAATCTCATCCTAGGCGTTTTATAAAGGTCATGAATGCCCAGCATTTGTACAACATCGGATAGAGTTCGGCTTGCACCTTCCAACAAACTTAGTTAAAGCAGAGATGTCAATGAAAAAACCTAAAACTGGTACAAAACCCTGAAAAGGCATTTCTAAAGTGCTCCAAAACGAGTTTAAAATAATGAAAATGGGGAAATTTTGACTAAGAAAAACTTGAATTCAGGTGAAAACTGACAAATCTGTCAAAGGATGTGTCGGTTAAGCGGAGGGAGCGGTCGCCGTCCAAGGTTTCACACCAATAAATACTGGTCCCATTCGTTCCTGTACAAAATGGGCGAGATGAAAACGTCATTTTCTCCTCAGTGGAACATCTCAGAACTTAAAGCTAACATTCTGCATGAAGATCATCATATCTTGTATCCAATCAATCATGAAATTAGGGTAGTTATCCCCAAAATTTTCGAGCTACTGGACCATGAAGATTAGCATGCACCTGGGACCCCGGAGGTCACAGCACTTTTTCAGTCAGGTGTTCCCTGTAAGGATACGGTTAAAATTGGTTTGTCGGATCAAAATTACAGATCAATGACACCCTTTTTTTGATATTCCTACAGATATTATACTTATTGCTAGCAACCATGATTCAACCAAGATCTACCTTTCTCTCAGTTTTTTAGGAAACTAAGCGGGGTCCCAAAACAAAACACCCATTTGCAGTGGGGGCTGGACTTACCTGTTTCTCATGCTATTTAATGGTGTGAATCCTATAGAGATTTCATATTTGTAAATTAATGCATTTCTTAGTCTATTTGAACCCCCTTCACATGTTGTGTGATCTCTGCAGATATTTCTTTGTTTTTAATTAGTGAGCACAAAATAGTATTGTTCCTAAAATCCCATCATTCTGCTATCTACTGAGATTTCTTAATGGCTCACCAAAAATACTTTCTGTTTTCGCATGCTTTAAACATATAAAAATAAAATAACTTACTCTTTGCTCCTTATAGCACCTGTCCTTTGAGAAGTGAAGGAGGGGTTTACTCGGGGAGGGGTTTATTCGGGGGGGGGGTGTTTGTTTAACATGTCACACCAAAGTCCTATTATAGCTGACAAACCATTCGATTATCGCATGTTTAAAAATACTTCACTTTCTGGATAAAAGACGAGCTGCATCATTGTAAAAACCGGCACGTATTAATCACACAGTTGTCATTGCCTATCTTTTATCCATATCTTGGCTATTTAATCGGCTAAATATTGCGGAAGCCAGACTGATGAATTTTCACCTTAGACTCGGTCGTTTTTACATTCGCTTCACAACTGCAGCTCAGCTTAGAGTGTTTTACAGCGCTATTTACCTTACCTTGCCTTGCCTCTTGAGCAGTTCTCCTGCGCTGCCCCCCCCCGCCCACCGCTCTGCAATCAGACAACACATGCCCAGGGTTGACGCTTTAGCCTCACCGGTGTTTGAAACAAGTTGACAAATCACCTGACTTACCGAGGTCAGGTTGAGGTCAAAAACTATTTTCGCTAGTCTCCTATACACAGCTCCCTATAGTTTCACACCCCTAAATACTGGTCCCATTAGTTCCGGTACAACAATTGGCGATATGAAAACGTCATTTTTTCTCCTCAATGGCCACATCTCCGACCTTAAAGCTAACCTTCTGCTTAAGATCCTCATATCTCCTACCCAACATGAAAATTAAGTTAGTTCTCCCCAAAAATTTTCGAGCTACTGTACCGTGAAGACTAGCCATGCACACAGTGGACCCTGGAGGTCACAGCACTTTTTTTCAGTCAGTGTTCCGTAAGGATACGATTACAATTGGTTTGTCGGATCAAAATGAACATCAATGACAACCTTTTTTGGATATTCCTACATATTTACTTGAAATTATAGCAACCGTGATTTGCAAAAGATCTACCCTTTCTCTCAGTTTTAGGGAAACCTTCACGAATGTCATCAAAACAAAACACCTCATTTACCTTGGGGCTGGACGTACCTGTTTCTTATTTTATTATACTGGTGTGAATCCCCAAGCGCTATGCTAGCAGGTCGGTCAGATAGGCTTGCTTGAACCAGGAGCGCTAGATGAGTTACGATACTTCCGAATTACTCTGCTTCGGCGTGATTCGGCGCAAAGAGTGCATAACCTCTTTCATTATATTCTGTAGTCGTCCCAAGCTGACAGTGCTGGCGGCTCAACACGAGGGTTCACGGGATCGTCAGCCAGCAGATCCGGATCGTTCCAGAGCGCACACCCACGCTTGAACCTGCTGTTTGCGCATTCCGCAGGCTCTATTATCAGGCCAGATTTTGCCGAGGTAAAGGCAGGATTTATTAGAGCATTTTATAACTTCTCGACTCCGCGTTATCATGCATGGTGTTCCGATAGAACCTATCAAACCAATTTCTGCAACTATAGGTCAGATTGGGATTTCACTTAGTTACAGAAATCTTCAGGGTGGCATTAGTGCCCTGATTGCCTAGGTTTACCACCGGCCATATGCCAGCTCCATAGGGGCTTTGGGGATGGCATGACGATTCTTCGCCCCTCCTGCAAGCCGGTGAAGGGGATACTCTAGGCTCATCTCCTTGACGTAATCTTGGTCGGAATAGGACATTGGCTTTGGTGCTACAATTCCTGGCATCGAAAGAGATGAATCCATGAGACCGAAGTCTCCTGGAATTATCTAGGAAGACCGCTTCTTGGTGGTGTGAGACCCGCCTTGTCCACCGATGAGGCACACTTCCACTCCGAGCGGGGCGAGGTCTTGTTCTCGAACGAAGGGTTCCTGGCCAAAATACAAAATATTTTTTTTTTTTCGCCACGACTCACTGAGGGTGCAGGCGATTTAGAGGCACCATGGGGGGCCAGTAGACTGAACCGTCGAAGAACATTATAGGTCAAAGAAGCTCTTTATCCAATGTATCACCGCACGCTCCTGGCAGCTAGAGAAATATCAGCGCTGGGATGACCTCCGTCATCAGAGATGCACAAAAAGAAAACCATTTCGTGGCTGGCCTACTTAATCAAGGCATGTGATGTTTGAGCTCAATTATCTAGGCGTTTTATAAAGGTCATGAATGCCCAGCATTGTAAACATGGATAGAGTTCAGCTTGCACCTTCCAACAAACTTAGTTAAAGCAGAGATGTTTATCAATGACAACCCTAAACTGCGTACAAAAATCTGAAAATGCATGTCTAAAGTGCTCCAAAACGAGTTTAAAATAAATAAAAATGGGGAAATTTTGACTAAGAAAAAACTTGAATTCAGGTGAAAACTGACAAAATATGTCAAAGGATGTGTCGGTGAAGCGGATGGGAGAGGTCGCCGGTCCAAGGTTCAACACACAAATAATGGCCCATTCGTTCTGTACAAAATGGCGAGATGAAATGTCATTTTCTCCTCAATGGAACATCTCAGACCTTAAAGCTAACAGTCTGCTTGAAGATCATCATATCTTCTATCCCAAGAATTAATGAAATAAGGGTAGTTATCCACAAAATTTTCGAGATACTGGACATGAAGATTAGCATGCACTGCAGGCCCGTCCCATGGGGGGTGTGGGGGGTGGAACACCCCCCCCCAGCGATCCTCAAAAAGAAGAGAAGAACGAAAAAAAAGAGGAGAAAGAGAGAAGGGAGAGAGAGAAAGGAAGAAAAAAGGAAATGAGAGAAAAGAAGGGGAAGAAAGAAAAAACACAAAAAGAGATCGAGAACGGTGTCAGGAAGATTGAAATCCAGACTTAGCATAAGTCCAGATATCACAAATATTTAAAAGGGATTCCCCTCAAGCAACTAGTTTGTTTCAGGGTTCAGTTTAGCCCCCACATTAAGAAGAATTGCTAATGTGCAACAGTACTTGTGAGACACTAGGGATAAAATAAATTTAATAAACCACGAGCATGGCAGTGGCATTGGCAAACGCGAGGGGAGCCAGGGCCATTCCCCTAGGTTTGGACTATACCAGAAGTTGGAGAAGTTTCAGTCGGGGAGCTGAAGTGGGTCGAGAAAAAAAATGGTTAGGTGATCAGATGCCCTAGCCCCCAGCCCGTTAAACTTATAGGTATTCTGGCCTCGCGGTGAGGTAAGTACCATTTTTCATTTGCATTAATTACTATATTTTACGCTTCAAAAATACCCTTCTTAATAGTTAAAATCCAAAAGCTTCCAGGGCTCCGCCCTGGACCCCGGCAGATGATCTGCTCCTACATCCACCCGTTTAAGGACATTGGCGCTCGCCTTATTGTAGTTATCCTTATATAATACAAGTCTTATTACTCTCGTCTCCGTGAGCACAGTTAGAAAACCAGTTTTCTTGAATTGATTACTATTTACGCCTCAAAAAGTACAATTTTGAAGGTTCTGAATTGCTCACATCCAAGAGCTTCCGGGAAGCTCCGCCCCTGGACCCTGGCAGGGGATCTGCTCCTGAACCCCACCTGTTAAAGACATTTGCGCTCGCTATGTGACATACTGTATAATAGTTCCCCTCGGCCGTACAAGCTTAGGCCTATATAGGCCCGTTTAGTGAGCAAACTTAGACACAGTCCCTTTTCTGTGGATGATTACTAAGGAAAAAACAGAGGGAAAACATCAAACATAACATACTGAAAACAATCACACAAAGAAACGCTATAGCCCACACGAACTCACAACTAAATAGACCCATATCCACAAATACACCAAACACATACTAAACAAACAACACAATAACCAACTACCCCAACGCGCCACAAAACCCCTCAAACCAAAAAACCACCTCTTGCCCCTCTTTCCTTGGGTTTTCTGCGTCATACGCTTTTTCCATTCCTACTGTCACTATTAGTGCTCTCTTACAATCCTCCTTCCTTCCAACACTGTCCCACCTTCTTGAACTTGAATCAAACAAAAAACTAAAATCAAAACTCAACAAAAAAAACGAACAAACACAAAAAACTACAAAATGACAAAACAACTACTCCGTCTACCGCACTATCCAACACAAGAGCTCCTAATCCCCACCCACCCACCCCCCCTCGCCCCCCCCACACAGCCGTTGGTTTACATAGACGGTTCAGCCAATGGTATCAGTATTGACAGAAAACGATAGTTAAGTAGAAGCCATGAAATACTATGTCTTATTGACAATAATTGTGTAATAATTACTTAGAAATTTTGGAAATTGAGGAAAAAATTGCCCTTGGTTGGAAAAAAGCAGCAAAACTAAGGAAGTTGAATGGAAATTATGCTGTAAAATCCAATATGGCGGCTATATGATGTGCTGTATATAGACCTTAACTAATATGCAGAAAATGATAATAAGTGAGCCATGCATGTATCTGTTGATTTGAAAGATAATGGGATAAAAATTAATTACAGACTTAAACAATGTGAAGACAAAATTGTCCTTGGGTTAAAAGCAGTAAAATTTACTGTATTAAGTTAAAAATCCAATGGCAGGCTATGAAACAACATGTCCGGGCTCTAACCTGTGTTGAAGATTCTAAATAGCTCAAATCCAAGAGCTTCCGGGGGCGGAGCCCCTGGACCCCTTGCTGCCTCTGCCACCCCACCATGGGCCCTAAATGGCCCCTGGACTGCGCCCGTTCAGGGCTTTCAGTTTATGCCCTTGTATTGAGGCACTGGCAGTGTGCAGATCAACACGAAATGGTTTCTAAGGGCATCTACTTAGGAAAGTTCTTTAATGGCCATTAAGTGGGCCCCGAAACCGCATGCCGTTAGTTGCATTGTTTTATACCCTCACTACGCTTCCAAGGAATCTACTGCAGCAATAACATTTCTTCAGTTTACACCCCCCCCTGACAAAAAATGTCTAGCGGACGGCCCGGTGCACCTGGGACCCCGGAGAGTCACAACATTTTTCAGTCAGGTGTTCCCTTGTAGGATACGGTTAAAATTGGTTTGTCGGATCAAAATTAAGATATGACAACTGTTTTTGTATTCCTACAGATTTATAATTATGATACAACTATTTGCAACCAAGGATTACCCATTTCTCTTCATTTTTAGGGTAACTTAGGCGAAAGTCACAAAAACAAAACACCTCATTTGCAGTGGGGGTGGACTTACCTGTTTCTCATGTTATTTACTGGTGTGAATCCTATAGAGATCTCAGTTGTAAATATGCATTTCATGTCTATTTAAAACCCCCTTCACATGTTGTGATAATTCATGAGAATAATTTCCTTTTTTTAATTAAGTGAGCAACAAAATAGTATTGTCCTAAAAATCAATATTCTGCTATCACTGAAGATTTCTTAGATGGGCTCACCAAAAAACACTTTCTGTTTTCCATTGCTTTAAAGCAATCAGCACAAAAAATATTAAAATACTCTTTGATCTATAGCACCTCTGAGAAGTGAAAGGAGGGGTTTATCGGGGATGGGCTTTATTAGGGGGGGTGTTGTTGTAAGCATGGCACACCAAAGTCCTTTTAGAGCTGACAAACACACTTTCGATTTCACATGTTAAAAATAGATTCATTTCTGGATAAAAGAAGAGCCACAATCATTGGTAAAACCCGGCACGTATATACACAACAAAAGTTGTCATGGGACTATCTTTATCCATATATTGTGGCATTTAATCGGCTAAAACCCTGCGCAAGCCAGACTGCCGAATTTTGCACCTTAGAATAGTCATTTTACATCGCTCACCAAATTCAGCCAGCCTAGAGGGTTTACAGCTCCATTTACACTTACCTTGCATTGTCTCTTGGAGCCGTTCTTTCCTGCGCTGCCCCCCCCCACCCCGCTCTGCACAGACAACACAAGGCCAGGGGGACTGCTTTAGCATCACCGGTGTTTTGAAAACAAGTTGACAAGATCAATGACTTAACGAGGTCAGGTGGAGGTCACAAAAAACATTTGCGCACTGTCTCCTATCCACAGTCCCTATAGGTTTCACACCACTAAATACTGGTCCATTAGTTCCTGTACAAAAAGTGGCGCCCCCCCCCCCCCCCCCAGATGAAAAACGTCATTTTATCCTCAATGGAACAGCTCAGACCTTAAACTAACATTATGCTTGAAGATCATATATATCCTATCAATCAATCATGAAATTAGGTATCCCCAAAATTTTCGAGCTACTGGACCATGAAGACTAGAATGCACCGTGGACCTGGAGGTCACAGCACTTTCAGTCAGTGTTCTGTAAGGATACGGTTCAAATTGTTGTCGGATCAAAATAACATATCAATGACAACATTTTTTGGATATGCCTACATTTACGTAACAATTGATAGCAACCGTGATTTGCAAAAAAGATTCTACCCATTCTCTCAGTTTTTAGGGTATACTTAAGCGAGGGTCATCAAAAACAAAACACCTCATTTACAGTGGGGGCTGGACTTACTGTTTCTTATGTTAGTAGGGTGTGAATCCCAAGCGTCTGCCTAGCAGGTCGGTCAGATGAGTTGATTGAACCAGGAGCGCTAGATGGAGTTACGATACCTTCCGAATTACTCTGATCGGGCGGTGATCGCCGCAAAGTAGTGATATCCTCTTGTCTTATTCGGAAGTCGTCAAAAGCTCAACAACGTGTGATCATGTCTTGAAGTTACGTGCGATGGCCAAAGTATATCAAAATGAGGATTATTTCCTTGATGTTCCATGGGAACATATTGAGAACTTTATTTTGTTAGATCTTTTTCTTATCGTGTCCAAACACCGTGGTTCTCAAATAGATCCAGTCAGAGAGGGTACAAACGTCTGTGCTTCACTGAATTCGCAATGTCCTTGTCTGTGTACTGTTGCTCCAGCAGTGGGCAGACAAGAGATGTTCCAATTGTCTGTGGGTGCTGTTCCACAACCATGGGACCGTGTCCTGATCTGGCTGCAGCACAACAACCTACTTACTCTATTAAAGCCTGTATAAATGTTTATTGTATGCGTAAATCGATTTAGTCACCGACGTCATCAACCGACGGCACTTCAGGAAGTGTAGTACATTCCGATTATGCAAAATACCATAAGACTCTCAGCTATCTATCGCGCTGAAGCCACGGCTGACTGACAGCAGTGGAGACAGCAGGTTCACGTGAGCATGCTTTATTTTCTTTTTCACATGAGAACAAACACTGGTGCAGCGCTGACCTCTCAGTTGGTAGAAAACGTTTCACAACTCGTTTTTGGGGCTCGTAAATACGTTGTTTCATTTTACAAATATTGTCATAAAAAAGAAGTTTCTAAAAGTCTACTTCATAACCTCCGATGGTAATAATTATAATTTAATGATATTTTTTGGGGTGAAAACAGGATGAAAATTAACAATCGTGTTTAAAATGCGTGTCTTGACCAATTCAGGAGCCCCACATCATTTTAAAGTTACCAAATCATAAAGGGCTATCTATATCTTGTAAAAAAGTCTGTGCCCGTGAAGCGTGTATCTTTTGGAAGAAAGCGAAGACCACGGTTTAGTTTCATGGATTTGCCATTTTGAACATGAATTCCCCCTATACTTTAACTTACGAAACATCACCTGATTTGCACCGTTTTTCTGTGTTGGTAACAAACTAAAAGAGCAAGGACGCGTGTCTTTTTGTGTTTGTGCAAATCCATGCCCTCTGACCCCGTACAACAATTTCTACGGTAATCAATTGTGTCACTGTGACCTCGGACTGACTGACATGACCTAAGTTTAAATGAACCGTTTTGCAGTATACACACAACCGCATGCCGTGAATCTGGTGTGTACATTGTACGTGTCATGCAAACCATTGCTTGACCGGCGCGCCGCAACTGCCCTTTCGATCAAATAACAGTTCCCGCGCATATCATTAGACGGCAATCAATACTCCATTGGCATTTCCCATTCAAATTTGGTTCCACCTGCCGGAAAATAGTCATGCATATTTGCAATGTCAGCATATTAACCGTTCATGTCACCTTGCATAGATGAGACGTGTTTTCAGAATTGACCAATTGACACCGACACAAATAATCACTAGTCACATCTCACTAGTCACATTATATGCGCATAAATATATATTTTTAGGATACTTTTTCAATCCCGATTTCCTGGGATTGACAAATGGCGCAACCTTTACTAACACAAACAACACCACATTCACCAACGCAAAGGTTACCCCCCTTATTTGAATTCTATTTCAGCTTCCAGTAGTCGAGACCATCCCTGATTTTCCCATTATCATTGCGCAAATAATTTTGATGAACCACCTAGGTCTAAAAGAATCTCTCGAACGTCATGACACACATTGGCCAGAAATTTCCGAAATCTCGCCCCAACTGTATCACAAATTTGACGTCACCATTTAGTAGTGAGAGTAATGAGCGGCGCTCTCATTTGTAATTGTTACGAAGAAGTTTGTTCGTGTCCAGGTAGCCCCACTTCTGCAAGGAAACCTTAGATCGGCCAATTTCTGGTTCTCAATCTATTGAGGCATCGCCTTTGAGCCCATGGGGAGTCAGTTCCAGGTGGGAGATACTCACCTGGTTCAATACCATAGATGCTACTTGGTTGGTGGCATGTCTTTCTTTCCTTAAGCTCCTTAGAGACTGTTCAAGAGGGTGGACTTTGCCTAAGAAGCTCTCTCTGGATTTGAGGCGGTTGGCAGCAGTATCTGTCCATATGGTTAGACTCGTCACATTAGATACTTGGCAGCTACGCTCTTATATTAATTGCATGCTCGCCTACGCTACGACGGATGTCCGGTGGGGCCACCTAGGATGTATAAGTTTTTCCGTTGGTGTTGGATTGAGGCATCCTGTGATAAGGCGGCAGGAGGCATTTAACGCTGAATCAAGCTTTTTAGCATGGGTTGATCTTTCCCATACACGGCAAGCATACTCTGCACATGAGTTAGCACAGGCAAGTGCGTCGATCTTAGGGTATGTGGGGCGAGCCCCCATCTTGTGCAGTGAGTTTGTTCAAGATGTTATTTGGTGGAACAGACTTTATCTCTTCGTTCTTCTTCAGGTGGGCGCTTATAATGATAGAGTGCGTTCCAAGGAACTCTAGGTAGACAACAGGGTCATCACAGTGCTCGGTGTGTTCCAGACCAGGTAACTTTAAGATAAGAGTGTTAAGATAAAAGGCTGATTATCTGCTTCCGATTATTTCATTTTACAATTTTAAACACTTTACTTTTTGCTTTTTCAAGAAATCAGTTTGAAAATGGGGAGAATTACTCTTTAAAATTTGTATTTGTAACTTTGCCTCTTTAAACACTTGAGTGACCAAGAGGTTTTTCACTCCCGTTGGTGGGCCCAAGGGGGGGCCACTTTCCCGAGGGAATTTTTTGTACGAAATTTATACCACATGTAAGGGTCATAACACAACACCAAATCATCAATAACAAATGAAATTTGTATTTGGGCTGCAAATTAGGGGCAAAACATTGTTTTCAAAACACGCAAAAGGGGAAAAAAGACGGAAAATTCAAATGAGCCTTGCGTTTACATTAACATTTTGAAAACTTATTTATGTTGATACCTACTATAGAAGACCCAAAGTACAATATTTAACACAAAACTTGAAGTTTTGGAATAATGTTTTTTAAAGGGTGTTGCAAAATACACATCATTTTCCCATAGACTTGTACAGTAAACGGTTTAGCACGTCCACAATGAAATTGTTCGTTTTCAGCACATAAAGGGATTAAGTCTTTTAATGTTACTATTATTTGTTTACTTAATGTATGTGTGAACAGACTATGAAGGGAAAAAAAATTTGCTTTGAGTCTTTATTTTTTTAATGTTACAGTTGACTTTCGTTAGTGCCCAGGGGGGGGGGTCCTGGGACCCTCACTAATTAACTCATTAAAACGGCTTGGCCGATTTTAATGTTTTGGATGAAAAGAAGCGCATTTAAAGTCGTGACAATTACCAAAAAAATTCGGGCGAAAAACCCCACGGGAACAGCGGCCAGCGCGAAAAGAAAGTTTAAGGGTCCCTAGGAAAATCCCCCCCCCCCCTAAGTGTAATGCGTTTACTAACTAATTCACGATCCCCATTTTGAGACATTCTTTAAGCATCATTAGCATACGTAATTCCACAATGTTGATCAATAGCACAAGTGGGAAAGAGTTCCAATATGTACACCTTCAAAAAGTCACAGGAAACAAATTATATTTATGTCCTACACTAGCAAAACCCTTAACCTTGTAGCACAAATAAAAAATATTTGTGACCTGTACGACTTTAGGCGGGGCGAGTACCTAGGGAACCTTGACCAGAATTGAGGTCGTTTTAACTTTATAGCCGAAAGGCGTGGACGAGTATAAATGTATTTTCTTTAAATCAAGAGTGCCCTTTAAGGACAAATTGACGGACAATCCTGGGATTATATTGGGCCACTGTGAGAACTTTATAGTGTTATTAAGAAGGAATTAATATGTACCATTCATTTTTTGTACGTTTTTTAAATCACTTCGGGCTATGCAACAAAGGAATTGAGATTTTAACGTAAGGGAATGCCCCTTTTAATCCTAACTTTGTATTGTATTCCCTTTTTGTAATTCTCTTAGCATCATAGCAATAGATAAGCAATTAAAAGTTGATAAAGATAACACAAACCTGATCTGTTTGACTTGGAACTGCATGATTTTTCAAATATGGATTCAAAAATCAAGGAGGTCCCTTTAATGAATTTAGGCGCTTTCCATCACTTTATGGAGTACAAATAGAGATGTGAATCGGAATCCCAAATTGGACCGGAACCGTTTGTAAACCTTCTGTGGCTCACTATGTAGACCCCCTCAAAATCTGCCAAGCCTGGCTCTCCAAATATAACAGGTAATACAAGCAACATTTTGGTGCTGGGCACCAAGGTATGCCCCGCGCAATGGAGAATTATTAAAAAACATCAAAAAAATAGCCAAGAATTGAGAGATAAATTAACAGTTTCCAACAAAAAAATTGCTTGTGCACATGTGCAGTGACTTTACTGAAAACTGAATAATGGTATAAAAGTGGTATCGTAAGGTGTGATTCAAGTTCACTTATTCTTGTTCAAGTTAATATCACTTAGTACCTCAAGAGCGACCCTCATAACTGATGTCAACTGCCAAGAAATTGTCAATATTTCTGAATATGCAAGATAAAGTACCTGAGTAGACAGTATTAACGGGCATGTTGGCAGTTCGCCCAACTGGCTAATATTGCCCCACTTAAACAAATGGAAATAGAACCTTGTACAGATCCCATATAAATTGTATAAAAACACTGAAAATACAATCTATCTCACCCTGGATCATCATTTTACTTACACAAAAAACTATCTTGTGTTGATAAATATGTAGTCATGTTCATCACAACCATAAGTAAATTTTAGCACTGTTCATCATTTTCAATTGTCATGGAACAAATTGTTATGACCAAGGCTCTACATGCTTCAATACAGCAAAAACCCATGTCTGTAAAGTTATTCAAAAAAAAAAAAACATCTATAGCCCCCGCGATCCCGCGCGGGGCAATAAACAACTTCAGGTGTGGACACTCGGCGATTCAGAACAAGCTAGATCATGTGTAGAGGTCAGGGCCTCGTAATCGCTGGCACCTGGATTATTTAAATGCAACTCCAAGGTAAACGAACACGGGCAGACCGCAGTTATACTATGCTTTGCATATATATAATTTTAGTTACTGTTATGCGGATTGTTTCGTGATCAAAGAAGAAATCCTTGGAAGAAAACTTTCCGTTTCAACATGCGAAATGTGGACTAAACAATAGCTATTACAGTGAATTTGCGGCGCTATATTACCAAGTACCAAAATAGCTGCTTTCACTTCCGCAATGAGTGTGCTGATCAGAGTAACACTGGAAGTACCATTAATATTAATGATTGTTGCAGTGGGGGATGGAGGCAGTTGGGAAGCATGCAATCTATGGAAAATACGAAAACAGATTATTTGTGTCTGAATATGTACCTGTGCGTAAGGTTTTTCACTTATTTGAAGCTAATGATGTTGTTGAGAAAGAAACTTATGAGTTGATTTTTAGATACAGTAGTGTATGTATAGTATGAGGATGGGTCATTAAATGGGAAATACGACTTAAACAAGTTAAAGTTTAATTGTACAGGACGGATAATTGTCTGCCCATTTGTGAGCCAAGAGTACTATTACAATTATCTCTTTCATATAATACAAGTTAACGGATTGGTCTTCAACTTAGTTTCATTTTGTACAATTGATTGAGCCGTGTAGGTACACGAAAACCATGTTTTGGTATTTTCTGAGCCCATATTTGCTAATTTTCAATTCCATGCTGAGCAGTATTACATCAATCATTTAATCTACAATAAATGTCCTCTATTACAGGCAAATGACTAGACGAATGGCATTGGAAAGCTAAGCCTGCCTCCCTGCTACACACACCAACAGATAAAGGACCGGTTTGTGATGCGAGGGCGGGGCTGGGAACCTTAATGAACGGGTTTGTGTAAATTTTTGATCTCACAAATACGGGTTATGTAAAACGTGTCAGATGGGTAGGTTACGGAAACTTCCCTGTTCTATTTTTTGTACACGAGAAGACAATAAATTAAGCCACGGTGACATATTATGTTGGGACGTCTAAAATATCCAGTTTCTTCGTAAAAAAAACCTACATAAAAGTTTATCTTCTACAATCTAAGATGCATGGTTAATTAAAAAGTGCTGAAATGCATGTTTGAAAAAAGGCCTGGTATCTGAAATTACAGAAACCAAGTTTTTGTACAGTTGGGCAAATCATAGAGTGAGTGTTCTCTTCAAAGTGTACGTATACTGGGCTCTTTTAAGAAAGCTAAAAAGGAATTGGCAAATGGCGTGCTCGTTCGCCGCACCTACTGTATTTGTGCAAGTGCATGCCAAGTGACCCGACAGAATAATTTTTCACAGCATTGTACTTGTATGACCTCAGGCAATGACTGATTGATGACATACGGAACAAAACTAATAAGATCTTCGGCAAACTCCGACAATGGTCCTCTCCTACCAGATGAGAGTGTCAAGGTTCCAACTTGCCCACACCCCTTCAGATCCCCAGATTGGATTTAAGATATAAAGGGGTAAAAAATTTAAATTTCTAATTGTGTGGAAAGCTACATCATGATGTGTGTTGGTTAAGAGGAATTCCAAAAAGTATAGTTTGATCTACATATGGTATATATTTTGGAATTATAGAGTAAAAACTGTACAAAATGGTGAAAAGGTGAATTTTGGTTTGTACAGGGGTAAAAAAAAATTGCTCCAAAGTTGCTCCAATTTTTGTAAAACGTGGTTCAAATTGTTGGTTCAGCGCATAGAATTAAATATAGGAATACTTTTGACTATCTTACGTGTTTGGTTATTATCCAAAATGGTGAATAAAGTCAACAGCCATTGGCAGCTATTGATTCTAATGACCTGTGACCTATTTTGTTGGATAACGTGAAAACTAAGCATAACAGATAAGGCAAACTATTCCTTATTTCAATCCTCTAAGATACGGAAACAATTTACTTCACATATTACCTGAATCAAAGCAACTTTTAATTTTTGACTCATGTACATACCAAATTTGACTTTTTTCGCCATTCTTATGGCATAGGCCTAACTCCGAAACTGTAAGCCATGGGTATTGTAAACCATACCTTTTTTAAAATCCTTTTAACCTGAGAAAGAGGGTCATGTGCTTTTCAACATGATTGGAGCATTTTCATATTTTCCCCCGTATAACATTGAAACCCAAGCTGGGGTCAATTAAGGGTTGTTGGCAAGTGCTTCCATCAATTTGTTGGATTATCAATGCCTAAAGTACTTGTGTGTAAAAATTCACAATTTTATCCGGAAGCGCACACTCTTTCAGTACTGTCCCCTGCTACGAAGCGTTTAAGGATCTATAGCATGAACAACCTTGAATTTGCTTTTGTTAACATATCTTGTCCACATGCATGAGCATTCCATTTAAGATCATTCCGAAGCCACAAACCAATCACGTTGGCTTCTGAGACATCGAACAGTGGTTCAGTACCAATGATGCAGTGGCAGTGGTGGTCTTAAAAATGAAACGTGGATGGCCTGGCACGTTTCCTCAAATTTAGCTTTTTCGTGCCGTATTAAGTAATTCATGTACATTCAATTATACGTTGATCATCTCATATGTAACCCCTCGTCCAACCAAGGTTTTTGTTAATACGTTCACAAGGGGGGTGTAATTAAGCACAACATCATCTTGTTTGGTTCAGTGTGTAGCTTACATATGTCCTTTCTTCAAACCAAGTACAAACATATCAAGTTTTAAACATATGACGTCACAGTGTCGTCATAACGAGAGCGAATTTTACGGCAAATTCTAAGCATAATCGCCAAATCGCGGGTTTTCGACCATTTTGCCAATTAGGCAAGCAAAAATTGGAATTTATTGGTAATTAATGATGGGTGCCAAAGTAAGCATACACATGTATTTAAACTCTAAATATAAGAAAAAAAATGCAACGTCACGTAGTTGCTTTACAGTATAAAGTACCATTTTGGACATTTCCACAGTCAAGTAAGGAAAGGTGGCAAACAACCCCACCCCCACCCTCCGACTGCGGGACGCCCTTGACCTCTTGAAGGGTGGTACCCTCCAATTTTTTTACGCTTAAAATTACCGCAAAAGGATGAACTTACAATTACCATAAAAGCCTTAAGATCGATGCGTTTGCGTTTTTGTGCGACAGGGGATCATCCGTTAGGGGGGTGGTAACCCCCCCCCCCCCCGGTTGGACGAGGTTTAAACTTAATTACCTTCCAAATGTACTACAATAGGTATCCAATACCCAATGTATGCTCTTAACTAAAAATATTGGAATTATGATAATTTTGAGTAAAAATGGCATTTTGGATACAAATTTGCATTTTTCCTATCCTGTCCAGAGCATTGGCGATTAGAAATGGATTTTTGAATTCTTAAAAAAAAATTAAATTGAGATAGAAAACTTTAATGAGGTTTTTTTTAAATAACATGTCATTAATTTTGCAACCAGACAGTGAACTAGAGTCCTAAACTAGCTGTAATTATTTGGACTGCTGTACATAGCACTTTTATAGGACTTTTATTTTGAACTTTTCGTTGTAATTACCAATGAACATGAGACTCCCATTTCAAGCGTACGTTCCAGAGACCTCCCCAAGGATAGCACGCAATATTTGGCCCCAAACACTGGTTCCATCGTTATAACCTGCTCGGATTCACGTGGACAACGTATCCACTCCCAAGCCCAGGCACATGGTTTTCCATTGGGAATGTGATATCGGCTTCAGATCGGCATCCTTTAATGGTCCAATATTGGCGCATCATATTGGCAATCGAACCAACAGCCAATATAGAGCCAATTCTTGGGAGTCACGTTGGCCAATATTGGCTTATTAAGCTGATTATTTGCCTAAAAATGGGTTTGTGAGAAAACAGGGGAACCACCCACCAAGTGTAGGAACGTGCGACCCTGGTGTCCGAGAAGGGAAGAGAAAATAGACGCGGTCAGAAGCCACATGACGACAGACCACCCTGTATTAATTATATAGATAATACCATTTCAATAAAAAAAAAAAATGACTAGCTTCAAATTATTGAATTAATTATTAAATAGAAAAAGGTGAGAATATTGGTATTTTATTGGTTCATTCGTATTACCAAGAATTTGCCCATATTGTGCCAAACATTGGCCCGGGGACCAATTTGCGTCCCAAATTTGGGGCCGATGGGCAAATAATATTGGACCGAGAACTGAAGCCAATAGGTCATGATATTGAGTTATAAGGGCCGTTATTGGCCCAATATCTCCATGTTATCGGGGTCGCCTTTAATGTAATCATGTGTTCTTGCTGAAATTGTACTTCGAATATCTCCAATCTTTTTATGGAAGGACAAGCTTCAAGCCCTAAAGAAAAGTTAACTCAATTCAGTTCCGGTAATTAATGACTTCCCATTTCTCGCTCTATCGCTCTCTCTCTATCTCTCTCCTCTCACGCTCCCCATTACTATATAGGTCTTGAGGACTAACTATCGTACCTTAAGACTTGACGGCACAGGACTACAAGTTACACCTGACACGTAATGCTGTAGAATTTTAACATTTTGGTATAGTTTTGACAATATAAATCGAATATGTAAATACCGTTCTGATTTGCTATTCGCTAGGAAGCGAAGGACAACCTTTCGAACCTAACACCTGTCAGATGATATCTATCGCTCATCTACCAATACACTGCCTTGATAGTTTAATCCAGATATCAGATCGGAAAAATGGTTCCCAACATGGAACACGGTGTTTGCTTCATCATGTCAAACAAACTTCCACGCTACTTATCTACGGAAAAAAACAATAAAGTTCGACTGTCACATGGGGGTTATTCGCAGTTGTTCTAATTCCCATTTGGTCTAATTCATTTCGTCTAAACCGATATTGTGTAATACCAATTTTTCTAAATGGACCATTTAGTCTAACATCCAAGTGATCTACAACAACATTCTAAGATCCATTTGGTCTAGTGCCCAATTAGTCTAATAGCCAGTCGTCCTACTACCTCTTGTCTAATAACCAAAAACCATTCATTTAGTCTAATTTCTCATCTGGTTTATATTCATTTCTTCTAATAATTCGTCTCTGGGTCTCATATCCATTTGGTCCCAATACCCAATTGGTCCAATATCCATCTTGATTCAATGTTCATCTGGTCTAATATCCAGGTCTAATATCGATTTGGATGTTAAAACCAAAATATTAATCTTCAAAACGTAATAATTTATAATATTGAAAAATAAATATTTGGAGACCACTAACTACCTTGCATGAGATGAGTGGGTTCCATAACAGATTTCACATAACATTACAACATCTACATTGCATCACCTCACATTATAACATCATGGGGAATATCTAATTTTTCAAATTCCTGTGTTGATCAAACCGCATAAACAAGTTGACTCAGTTTCTAATATTTACATATTGGGAAATTCCCATTTCTAGACTCTTGTGCAATCTATCTGGTGTAAACAACAGGTGTGACCTCAATATAGCACTAGGGAATTCCCTGATCTCTTTTTTCTCAT
The DNA here is from genome assembly GCA_023653785.1 of Ophioderma brevispina. Taxonomy (NCBI): domain Eukaryota; kingdom Metazoa; phylum Echinodermata; class Ophiuroidea; order Amphilepidida; family Ophiodermatidae; genus Ophioderma; species Ophioderma brevispina. Next base: position 1,292 of record JAMKCH010028950.1, on the reverse strand, counting down.
AACAAAGTACTTTTCCCGTGAGAAATCTCTTCTCAAATAAAATGAGAAATAAAATGATATTTCAACCATAAAAGGAGAAAGAAAGGCGGAATATAACAATGGGTAAAACAGAACGATTTTCTATTTAATGTCGCCGGCCGACATTATTCAAGCAGGACGACGGATTCGGCATTTTAACACAAGCAAAAACAAACGTTGCATGATCGCCACGGCTTAAACCCTGTTTGACCGGTTTTGTGACCTTTGTGGTTGTTAATATCAATGGCCCACGAGTCTTAGTATATTCCTTGTAAGTACCAACATTTGTTGATTAAAGTATGGAAAACTGAAAAGTTACCCTACGAAAGTAACCCAACTATTGTCTTTAATCATTATTAAGTCTCTTATCTGTTTTTGAGTATGTTATTTTATGTGTAAAATGTATATATATTCTTTCCAATGGCCTAGAATATCATTGAGAGCAAATTGAGAACTTACATATTTTGTGAAAATGTGCTAGTGCCGCTTTAACGGGGGGGTGACCCGAAATTTACCCCGATGGAAAAATTTTTTTTTTTAAGCCCTGAAAGGTTATGCTATATGTTAATTATAAGCAAAACCGTCTCCAAAATGTGGTTCGAGTGACACACACATTAATAAAAATCACACTGTCACATTTTTTTTGCTTCGGACGATCAAAACGGCTGGACCGATTTAAAACATGTTAAAGTGTTTCAAAACATTTTTTTACACAAAACATTTGTCTTATGACCATTATTTTCATTCACCATGGCATTTGAATAGTGTTATATTAGCCTCCATTTTGCGATTAAAAATATTATGTTATTTACTAGATTGAGCAGTACTTAGAAATGGCCCTGCTGAGGGTTTTTCAACGCCTGTGTGCAAAACAAAAACAGATAACAAATATAGGTATTTCCCAAGGGTTATTAATAAATGATGTTACTTCATGTGAAACTGATTGGTCAGCTAGTGCAAGGTTATGTTTATGCATGTGGTGCCTGTAATGATTATTATAGGATAGGGGAATCTAGCTGTGAGTATCTTCTCATGGAGAGACCTGGGCCCGCAGCATAGTATCAGGAAGCTATACCAGTACTCGGGTATAGCAGTTTTAAATCTGCAATATGGTAGATTGTGCTTTACATAGCGCCATGATTTGTTAAGGTTCATGTTCAATGTATTATTCGAATAACATCTTCGTACTTGAAAGAAAATGAAAAAAATACAGTATTGTAATTCATAATACATAAAGTATAAATTTGCAAATGTGCTGCTATAATGAGCATTTG
>JAMKCH010028949.1:0-40947 GCA_023653785.1 Ophioderma brevispina | reverse complement strand
CTTTATACACAAAACTGATTCCACCAAATTGTGCAAAGGGCGCCGTGCATTATGACCTCATAGAAGCAAGGTCTGGAATTTGGTACGTTTTTGGTAATCACTGGATAGAGAAACCTATAGCACAAACTCAAGTTCAGGTCTCTGTGGAAATATATGGGGTTTACCTCAACCCCCGCTGGTTAGAACGGGTACAAAATAGCCTGATTGGGTTTAAGAAATACCTATCGTATGTTTGCTTTGTAGATTAGAATTAAAGGGCCATTTCCCAATTGCTAATGAGCCCCCAGATCCCTAGGTTTACCATACTAGCCCCCCCGATCCTAGGTTTTACCGGATGTGGTCAAAATGTTGGTATCGAGAAAGCTATTTGCTCATTTCCCCATGTGAATCTTAGGGCTAAAGGTGTCTGGTTTTGATGGTTATATGCAAAAATGTGTCACATTTTGGTCGAACCAATTTGATTTACACATTAAACCCTACTGGATTCAACAATGACATCAAAATGGGGTTTGGGGTGGAAGGCATCTATCAAGATAAAAACTTTATATACTAAAATCGGGTAATCCCCTCATAATTATTTTAAAGCACAACGCAAAAGCAAATGGTATAAAATCAATCAATGCAGACCTGTTTATGTTCAGTTGTTATGTTATTTTTTCAATATATTGATGCCATAATATTGGCAAGTTGCCCACTAATCTTAGGATTATCATTATCATTGTCACGATGATTACCTTTGTCTTTTCTGTCTTAAAATTGTTAGTCTAATCAACTTATGCGCTGTAATTATGTGTAGACACAATATTAGAGCTTTATTTGTGTCTCAGACAAAAATAGCCATCAAAATGGGCAGCCATTTTGGATTTATGCAAATTAAGCCTGTACCCCATGTACTATGCAATTATTACTGTCATAATTTGTGTTCACAGACCTTGAAACATGGTAAATAGGACACTGGAATTATTCTGCTACGAGTCTCAGACCTCAAGATATATCTAAAATCCTCAAATGGCGGCCCTTTGAATTTAAGGCAAATTAGGCATATTTCTTTCTTTCTGCAACCGGATTTCCTCGACGTTTAGATATATCTAGGTACCTTAAGCACATGCATTGTGCAAAAAACTTTTGTTAGCAATGTGGTTCCACGTCAAACCTCAATTTTTTCTTGGAACTACAATGTGCGCGTGCGACAACCCCAGAAGGTTGTTCAACAGCCGTCAGTTCCCAAGGCCCGTTTTAAATCCTGCGCAAAAAATAAGCCGTCGCACTGATTGGTCTGGTAGTGTCTCTTACGCACATAACCCGGCCACGTCGAGAGACAAGTGCGAGTATACCATAACCATGTGTTTTGACTAATGTTTTTGGCGAGTAACTTCCCCCCCCGACCTCGGGAGATTGGAGAACGTTTTCCCCTAAGCAGATTCGGAGGGGTCCACGGATAGGGCTGAGAATTCTAGTGTATTCACAGTCGCTTAGTGTTTTCATCACGTGTACGCCGAGGAGGTCTATTTATTGGTCATAAGCTAATGGCATGATGACATGACGTGCAGGACTACTGATCTCCATACCATGGAGTGGCTAACAACAGTACTGCTCTTCGTAATGAAACAACCGCGGACATAAATTAATTGTTTATAGCCAAGCACCACACACATACACCACACCTCAAAATCCATGCCCGTATTAGGGACATGTCGCATCTTTATGCGCAAAAAAAAACTTTAATATATCACATTTCATGGAACACATTTTGTGAATGACAGGGCGCGGCGCTTGATTGACCTCCTGCTTGGGCTTTGTTTTGGCATTGTTGCTAGCACAAGTTTTCTTACTCTATTACAACATAACAAACAATCGCTGAGGTGCCATGGTTGTGCTTTTTCAAAAGCGGTGTTTTTGTTTTTTGCATACTATTGGGTGGCTTTTGTTTGCGCTATATCACTTAATTCTTTCACAGTGTTGATTTTAAGATACCGTTCATGCTTCTATCCTGTATTTGCAGTGCGTTGGTTTCAATATGCTTTGTTCTCTACACAAAATACTGCTTTATGGTGCCTGACTGAAAATTTAAATCGCCCAATCGTTTTGACACACACCCACACAGCACGCAATAGGTTGTGCGATCAAGGGATGCCAGGACACAGGTGGTAGGCACATCATTTAAATATAGCGATTTTCGGTTTTGGTTAAAATTTACACAAGCAGTAATAATGGCTGCGAGACACTTTATTAAAAAATGACAACATTTAGAGTCAATGACTCAGACTGGCTCCGGGGGCATACACGGGCATTGCCCGGAGTTTGCTGGCTTGGTGGGTACGTGTTTGCAGTATTTGGTAGTATGATATACCATACGGGTCTCGGTTAAAATAAAAAATCTATTATGTAGGACAGTGTTTTCCTCATTCCTAATTTGATTCCGGTTTCCTCATAAAATCGTCCGAAAATGGTAGGAGGAAACGATCCCATATGCTTATAAAATCCTCTGGATTTTGAATTTGCAAACAGTGCCAGAATTTCCAATATGCTGTAGTGCTTAAGTGTCTATGACAGAGAGACCCCAGTAGTCGATGGGACATGTCCTTCTATGATGCTGTTGTTTGTAGTCCCCATCTGGGCTAAGGGAAAAACAGTGAAATTCTAATAAATTATTACATCACATAACTTTTCTGTTCCGCACATAAAATGGCACAATTTTTTCTTAAAAATCTATAAATGTCACTTCCAATTTCATTTTCCCCTCAATATCAGTGACTAGTGTACATAGACTTCAGCCAAACAATGGATTAAAGATATTAATCACCGTCCCGGTATGCGTGTAGAAAACACTTCAAATTCCTTCATCTGGGAAGTGCAAGGACCATTGTTATATTGTTCGCGCAGCTGAAGAGATTTCGCTGTTACGCTCTCCAATTTAGAGTACTTTCAGGACTAAAATACTTAAACCTCATCACGAATAATACTATTGAGCTTCTATATTTCGTGTTCAATTAACTTTGGCCAGGTTTCACAATCATTTATTCGAAAAGGGGAAGAAACATGACCCAAACATATAAGGAAGATTGCTGGGCAAGCTTGACCTAACAACTTTGTGCAGAACCAAATCCGTAACTTAATTGCTAAACTTATTTCTATTCAATTTACCGCGTTTCAGAAGAAAATTTTAGTGCAACGACTATATTATATGTAACACCTGGTTAGTTATTGTGAGAGGCCGGGTATTTGTCACTCAACGCCATCGTGTGTTGGTACAACCTGGCATAACAATGCCCTACCTACGCCCCGGCCCTTGTAATAATCTATCTTTAGCTCCATGGTTTGCTGAAGTCTATACATATCCATTTGGTCTCTGATATTGGGAAAAATAACATTGAGGTGACATTTTATATCTACTTTTCAGAAAATTGCCAGTTTATGTGCGGGAACCGCCGTTATGTGATCGTAATAATTTATTATGAATTTACACTAGGTTTTCCCTTAGCCCCCAGATGGCGGAACTACAGAATTTGTATAAACGTTTGGTTATTTGGGGTCACGATCCCCATGGTCTACATGTGATATGGTGGAAAATGTTGGAAACATTCAGGTTGGGCCCAAATCCGATCCATTTATTTTTGGGTTGATAAGTGTACTTGATGAAAATTATCACAGGCAAAGTTAGCCCGATTCTAACCACCCGCTGGTACTGAGATATACAACCCCCATTTAGGGGCCCCTTATACTAACAAATTAAGTATATGTTAAATGTATAAAAATACTCAGCCATATTACAATTATGGCAAATTTTAGTTTTGGAGTAATCCAAGCACAAATATGTTATTTTGATTTTTCCATGTGTAAGATATCCCCTGTTTTATTCAGTTCAAATAGCTTTTTATAATTATGATTGGTAAATCACAAGCATTCAAATCAGAGGGGGTTTCGGGATGGTGACCACCCCTTAAATGTCCCTTTAAAAATTGCCTCCCCAGAAATGCAGTTTTCAATGGCGATTTTACCAAAATATGCATCGTTCAATTATTTATTTTTTTATAGTAGCACTAAGGGGTATCATTCCTCTACAAAAAAAATTTTTAATCGTTTCTTGGGCGATGTACAGTGTTTTAAAAATAGTATTTCTAGAGAGTATTTTTACCTTTTTAATTCTTAAAATTGACACATCTGTTAATACTAGTATCTTGGGTTTGCAAAATAATATTCAAGTACAATAATTTGGTTTTGAATGTTTTCCTTAAAATGTGAGCTTTTTGGGTATGTTTACTGTATACATTAACCCCCGTCTACCGAAGGGGGTGGGGTGGTTCAACCCCCCCCCCCCCTTCAGGTATTTTCTGTTTCCTCGACTGGCTAAAACCCCTTTTTTTGGTGCCAAATTATTTAATTGTAATTGTCAATTGACCTGTTCTGCCTGCCTGACTCCTTTTCAATCCAAAACAAAACATCCACCCTCAATGTAAGATACAGGGCGATCCCAAGTATGATGGGGATGGAAACAACTACCCCCCCCCCCCCCTTCGGGAGAGAAAATACCAACATGCCTAGCAAAACAGGAATTATCACATCAAACAACCCCTGATTTGGTATCAATAATAGCTAATGGTCCTCCTCTTTCCATTTGATACCAACATGAGTACTAACAATCCCATATCATTAACGTCACAACAAATGAATGTCATAAATTCGCATGTCAGCAAACTGCTGCCAATTTCCATAGACCCACATAGGGGAAAATTTTCGCCAAAAAGGTTAGGAATACTGATTTTCATGCGTGTTTTTTTTTTTAATTTTTTACTTTTTCATTGTTTTTTTGTGTTAATTGTATTTTTGTTTGTAATCATAAATTTTTTGAGTCACTAAAATTACGAAATATCAACATTGTTCCAACCTATAATTCAGTAATTTTCCCTGACTTCCTCACGTATACGTCATAATGGGGATGTTGGTACTTATTTTGGTACCAATTAAAAAAGAAACTCAATCTACTTTGGTACCAAAACGAAAATCACGGTGGGGGTGGTAACCCCCCTTTGTAGCAAAAAATGTGTTTTCTATATATCGTATTCACACTAATCAAGTAGATATATTTCATAGTTACGTATACATCTTTATTATAATAAAATCAATCGCCCCTGAAATGTCAGAATGTTGTGGGGGGGGGGGGCTAACACTGCATTTTTGTGATGGGGTCACATGGTCACATGGGATCATCCTAATGGTCAATCTTTGTACAATACATTTGTTAATTGATGGGTCAAAGATCACATTGGTCATCAGAGGTCAAACTGTGTACCGCCCCAATGGGCGCAGTGGTGTCTGATGGATCCAATGTGTACATTGCAGTTTGTGAATGGGGGTCAAAAGTCACATGGGTCTCAGAGGTAAATCTGGTACACCCTATATTATCACCCCCATATAGTGTACACTCATATGATTCTTGGCCAGTGTTTCTTCAATCCAGTAGGTATCATCTGATCATTTGTGGAAGACTATGAGTGCAATATGCGGTAACATTTTACCACACATCACAGACCACAGCATATATACTACCACCAAGTAATCCCCATTGCCACCTACTTGCCACCAGACACCAAAAAAAGTCGTTACAAATATTGTCTTTTCCTCAGGCAAGATACAAATACAGATTAGAAAACAAAACTTTTAACAGGTGCTGTGAACGTTGACTTCAAACGTTTTGGCAACAACAAACCCCAATGGTCCTATTGGGTCTGATTTCTTAAACAAGTTTGGGTGATTAAGGCTGTCATTTGAGATCAAAAAACCAAATTTAGAATGTCAAAGAAGCCTTACATTCCTTCATTGACCTTTAATCCAATGCTCTGTGTTGGCCCATTCAGGCCTTGGTCATGATCTTTCTGACCATGATAATGAACTAGCAGTGATTTACGGTAGTAAAACAGATTTCAAAGAACACCTCTTTAATCAGTCACTGTGATTTTTTACCCCAATCGTCTGCACCCCATATGAAACTTGAGCCAAACTCGGGTTCTTATGACCAATGTTCGACCTGTCAACCCCATATTCACTTGGGCCACTATTCTTTTAAAAAAACAAAACAAATGACCAAATTGGCGGCAAACCAGGACAAACACATGACAAAAGGATTGTGAAAGTGCAGGGTAATTTTAAAAAACTGTCCATCCCTCCACTGCTCCAGATTTTCAGCAATTCATGTAACAAGTGTGTGTTTTCTTTTATACCAAAAATTATCACGAAACACACGTGGTATGAGACTAGCGTATCGTACACTGGAACGAGTCCTATACGATCAATCTAGTAAGCACAAGATCATTACTGAACTGCTTACCCCGCGATTTCTTACATAATTTTCAAAGTGGAGAAAGAAAAAAAAAAACTCATCGCATAATAGAACATTGAGAACATTTTTTTTAAACATGGATATCACACATACCTAAGCGTGAACGCCCTGGAAAATCCTGGACATCCCACGCCTGGTAGGAGAATTTTTGAACTCCGGGACCTTATCTGCAAGAACTTCTTGCAAGAAAGAATAATAAAAAGTAATGTAGCGATGGGCACCACTAAATACGCTAATGTTTATTTCCTCCCCCCAATATTGACCCTCTGCAACGGACCATGAAGTCTAACACTTGTTATTAAATGGGCATTTATTCTCAAGGCAAAAGAAATGAAATTTGACTTGTAAGCAGATTTTGAAACAACTCTTTTAGGAGACAACGCTCTCCTGTGCAAGCTCGAAATGTATGTATCATTTGACTTATAATTGATTTAAAAGATCCAGATGTAGCCGGTATCCATTTCATTTAACAGACACTATCCAGTGATTTGGCTAGTCAGCAAATCAAAAATCATCAAATAGATTTTTGCATGATGAACAAGTAACAAAGGTATCCTAACATACCCTGGCAAATGATAAGAACCAGAAGCCAACCTAATAAGGACAGAATAGAATTTTAGTCATTACTGTCCAACGGACACTTCACTCACACTTAATTGAATGGAGATCGTAATCTTGGGAAACACTGCCGTTTCTCCCCTTTTCTGTCATTCTCCAGCGGGAAAAGGATCACTTATGAGAATTCTACTACAGACTTATCCTTCCTTGAAACTATTCCTGCAACTTTCAATACTTTTTCAAATCACCGATATTGTCTTTATTGGTGGGCACCCAGACATATCAAGGAATCCAATTATGGACATAAGTTAAACGGTCAATTTAAAGGGTTCGAACTTTGGTGAGCGGCATGTGCACTCGTGGGTACGAGGGACGATATTTTTTGCGCAGTTTCCATCAGCAGTTTTTTACTTAATCAATTGGCACATGGCCCCCATTAGGTTGTCCAGATTTATGTGGTCAAAGAGTAAGGGTAAAATAATATCATGACCCTAAGTGACCATGAATGACCTTGACCTCATCTGTTACCCACATAAGCCCCTTGTAATCTCGATGTCTAAGCATACCAAAGATGAACTTCACTGCAACTAAACACTAGAAACACATTTTAATTCAAGAGTATACCCCAGATGCGCAGATAGAACGACCGTGACAACGCCGAATGACCTTTAACCTTCCTCATCTGTTAATTCCCAACATCAGACATTTTCCTCAAGCTTCCCAAGTATGACTTGATCCATCACTGTACTAGAAAAAAGCTCAGACAACAAATTTTAATTAAAAGTATAAATGCATGACACAGGGAAGTGGTACAGGTATATGCAGCCCTTTAAGACCGCCTCTCCAGCAATTTCTAAGACAAACGCGAGGTTTGGCCTTGGAAGCTAAAATTTAGGCCCAAATTTTAATTACAAGGTGGCACATCCTACCAACCACCCGAAAATGGTGGAGTGGCCCTCCCCGTTTTATAAAAACAAAGCATTGGTGAAATCGTCATATGGTAATTAGTATATTTGCCACTTCAATATTCATACACAGTATGTCATGTTGTAGGTTTAATTTATTATTTAACAATCTCCCAATATTTTTAAGCAGCCGTAAAGAGTGCTTGTGGGGAATAATTTGTGTTTGTGACGTGTCATACACCCAATATAGTCGCGTGTTTCCTGTAGGCTTTTGGGCCTTTTTTTTTTTTGTTTTCAATTTGACCAAGAAGCGGACAAGATAGCTTAATCAGGTATGCGCTCGACTCCAGTGTATGCTCCATCCATGCGTATCTGCGTGCGTCGAGCCTTGTGAGTTCAGCTATCTTGGTAAATTTGTTTCCCTGGACAAGAAATGTAAACGCTCGTTGTCCCGATTATAACCTGCGATACTATGGGAAGCTGGTCCCTGTGCGATGGTTTATCCCTCGATGTCTTTTTGCTGATAAGGAAAGCGCTGATCCCCGATCTGCTGCATCCCTTGAATGATGCTACATAATGTTTAATGTTAGGGTTGGGCCACAGTGATCAGCGACAAATTGTGAAAGCGCTTTAAGGGCCACTACATAAGGCGCTATATAATCTCGGCATTATTATTATTATTATTAGAAAGAATAGAAACAAACTGTTTTGAAAGTAACAATGGTTCATCAGTAACTTCTTTTATTATTGTCGGCAGGCGAATAGACCTTCAATTCATACCTGGGGGGTAAATATTTATGTACATGTGTAATGATTCAATAAAATATAACACTTATTGGCATTTAAAGAATCTTCAAACAGTAGGGGAAATGGGGGTAACACCCCCCCCCCCCCACACACACTCACACTGCATTGCAATTTGTTTTCGGCTAGGCTTGTGCTCTGCCTTATGCCTAAGGCAATTGTATGACTTAAATACCTGATTGCTTTAAATGAAACCAGCTACTGAAAATGAGCTCATAAATTGCTCATAAAATATGATCAATTTTGTACAATATGGATTTGAGTAGATAAAATCTAGAAACACTTCATTTTTTTGGACACTGATCAAAACTATTGAAAGCAGTCACGTGTATTCATGTTTTACTCACTCTCACTTGATAATTTGTGCCAACAACATAGCTATACGCGTTTCTTCTTCTCTGCTGTGTTTTTGTAAAATTGGGGCAAATACCATATAGAAACACCACATTTCTAAAATAACAACCGCCCCGTGGATAAATTGTTTCTGATAGCCTAAGGCTTGAACTTGATATAGTGTACACCATGAAAAAATGTGATGCGTATTGTTTTTTTGGAGGTCTTTATTTCACATTACAGTTTTTAAAGCAATTTAAGATCGCCATAGGGGGGAAATTCTCAAGAACCCCCTACCCAACTAATGAGGCGAGTGGTTGAATGTAATTTCTTGTAAAGACATTTAAGGCTCATTTGTTGGAATAATATATTCATATTGAAATTAGTACTAGATACACAAACGGGCCCGTGCAAAAATGAAGCAAATTCCGAGGCCATTTTTCTGGTCACTTTTTGGGTATTATTAAGGTCAAATAGAGGGGGGACTATAAAAGCAAAACTACGGGGGTCAGATTTGTAAAACTTTGTGTGCATGGTATCTATAATCACGCAAAATGAACCAATTTTTCAGCCACCTTCATGTGCAGCACTGCCTGGTTTCTATCATTCTAACACTTAATCGCATATGACTCTTGAATAGGGATGCTTATAACCTATTGAGTTGTAGCGGTGTTTTTTTTTTGCGCCCAACGGTGATCTTTCCACAATCTCCATTAAAATACCTCATTGAAAGAAGAGACCAACTTTACATTTTAGAGCCAGAAAAATGCCCTCACAACCTTGTTTCATATGGTGTGAAGAAAAGTCCAAGTCTTAAATAGTGTGGGCATTAATGCAATTCATATGGTAATGTGAAAAAAGTCCCAACTGCATTGGGCTAGGGGCTATATTTTCACTATACTTAACTCACCAACACGCTTTTTCTGGGGCGCTTTTTAACCATTTTTTTACAGACTGATACCTTTATTATTGTTGTTTTGCACTATACAGTGGTCTCTGCTACGTTAATCGCGCCGTTAAATTTTAATGTTGTGGTGCAGTTTTTTATTACACATTGTACATACGGTACATAAATGATAAATTGTTTTCATTTTCAACTATATTTTCACCATATTTGGATTATCTAATAACTATACTGTATTATATTGTTTATACGTTATATAATGGGTAGATATCAAGAATAAGTCTTAATGGTTATATTTAGTTATCTGTGCTAGTAATGTTTTTGTTTTCCAGTGGTCTCGTTACGTTCAACCTGTTAAAAAAAATTTCCGTACATTAAGAAAACAGATTTTCCGTAATTTTACGGAAAATCTGTTTTACACAAAAACAATAAAAATAAAACCAAAACATAAAAAATTTTAATTTACGGAAATATTTCAAAATTTCTGGCAGCAAAACTTCCAGACTTTTTTTTGTCCGTAACTTTTAAATTACGGAAAAATTCTGTTAAAATACACTTTTTTTTTTTTTCCATAATATGAGAACCAACTTCTCTGTAAAATTAACTGTCAAATTCCGTTAAATTGACAGAATTTCTGTAACATTTACCCTAAAAATGCAACCCTAAAAAATGGTTATTTAAAATCTGAGAATCTGAAAAAGTTTCCTAACAGTACCATAAAAGGTGCTATACAGGAGTTAAATGACTCGTTTTAGTTCGTTGAATTGAACCATACGAGGTTTCATACAGAGGACAAGTTTAGAACCTCTTTCGCACATTTTTCCGCGAGTGTGCAGTCAGTTGTAAATTCTTATGAAAATGTTTGGCAAAAGCATATTGAAATCAACATATATAAAAAAAAAATTTGTATTATAATTCTTCAGCTGCAACTTGTGTTTTGATATTTTATTTTCTGGTCAGAATTAGGGATTTGAGCGCACTTCTACAGACTCTAGGAGAATCAGTGTTGGTCAATCTTCGTTTACTGATCGAGAATTAATACATTAAAGCAACTACTCCACTCCTCATCTATTGAATGGAACATTCAAGCATCCATATGTTAAGGTAAACAAAAAACAAGCAATGGTAAATAAGCCCGGAGTGTTTTCATAAAATATTTCAAGAAAATTACAAACCTATTGATTTTTAAAAAACGATAATGTGTTTATTTGCTCAACTTCGTCATTTTCATACATGTATATATTTGTAGCATGGAAAAAAGAAAAGAAAACATGGCGATTCGCCATACGCAGAGCGGTCGGCCGCGCGTTTAAGTTTTGAATCATTACAATTCTTCGGAGAAAAGACCATAACGGGAAAATGGCGTAAGCCTATTTTTGTTTGTTTTGGGAAGTATAATTTCGCTCTAAATTCAATGGTGCACGTGCTTGCCATTGCAAGGTATATTTAAAAAAAATTTGGTCGAGACGATCACGTCATTTCTCAAACAGTGTCATCTCCTCTTTCTTTTCTTCTGTAGAATGTATCCTTCAAAAAATTTCCGGCGTTGGGGGGGTGCCAAGGCACCCCCGGCACCCCCCTGGATCCGCGCCTGCGCTATATAAATCTCTGTTATTATTATTATTATTAGAAAGAATAGAAACACTGTTTTGAAAGTAACAATGTTTCATCAAGTAACATTCTTTTATTATTTTGTCGGCAAAGGCGAATAGACCTTCAAATTCATACCTGTGGGTAAATATTTATGTACATGTGTAATGATTTCAATAAAATAATAACATTATTGGCATTTAAAAGAATCTTCAAACAGTAGGGGGAATGGTAACACCCCCCCCCCACACACACACACACACACACACTGCATTTGCATATTTGGGTTTTCGGTGGCTTGTGCTCTGCCTTATGCCTAAGGCAATTGTATGACTTAAAATACCTGATTCTTTAAATGAAACCAGCTACTGAAAAGTAGCTCATAAATTGCTCATAAAATATGAGCAATTTTGTTAAAAATATGGATTTGAGTAGATAAAAATCTAGAAACATTCATTTTTTTTGAAAAAATTATCAAAATCTATTGAAAGCATTCACTTGTATTCATGTTTACTCACTCACTTGATAATTTGTGCCAAAACATAGCTATACGCGTTTCTGCTGTTTTTTGTAAAATTGGCAAAATACCATATAGAAACACCACATTTTCTAAAACTAGCAACAACGCCCCGGGATAAACTAATTAGCCTGATAGCCTAAGGCTTGAACTTGAGATAGTGTAAAAAAAATGAAAAAATATTGATGCGTATTGTTTTAATTTGCTTTTAAAATTACAGTTTTTTAAAGCAAATTTAAAGATCGCCATAGGGGGGAAATTCTCAGACCCCCCCTAGCCAAATATGAGCGAGTGGTTGGAATGTAATTTCTTGTAAAAGACATTTAAGGCTCATTTGTTGGAATAATATAAATATTCATATTGAAAATTAATGCTATATACACAAACGGGCAGTGCAAAAATGAAGAAAATTCAGCCATTTTCTGGTCATTTTTTGGGTATTATTAAGGTCAAAATAGAGGGGGCTATAAAAGCAAAACTAAGGGGGTCAGATTTGTAAAACTTTGTGTGCATGTATCTATTATCAACTTCATGTCCCACAGCAAAAATGAACAATTTCAGCCAACCTTCATGTTCCAGCCACTGCCTGGTTCTATCAGTCATAAACACTTAATAGCATAAATGACTCTTGAATAGGGATGCTTATAACCTATTGAGTTGTAGCGGTGTTTTTTGCGCCCAAACGGTGATATTTCCAAAATCTCCATTAAAATACCTCATTGAAAGAAGAGACCAACTTTACATTCTAGAGCCAGAAAATGAATGCCTCCACAACTGGTTTCATATGGTGTGAAAGAAAAGTCCAAGTTTAAATAGTGGGCTAAGTAATGCAAATCCATATGGTAATGTGAAAAAAGTCCCAACTGCATGGGCTAGGGCTATAATTTTCACTATACTTACAGCACGCTTTTTCTGGGCGCTTTTTACCATTTTTTTACCAGACTGATACCTTTATTATTGTTGTTTTGCCAGTGTCTCTGCTACGTTAACTCGCGCGTTAAATGTTAATGTTGTGGTGCAGTTTTTATATAAACATTGTACATACGGTACTTAAATGATATAATTGTTTTCAACTATATTTTCACCATATTTTGATCATCTAATACCTGTATTATTGTTTTACGTTATATAATGTGATATTAAAGAATAAGTCTTATGTTTATATTTGGTTATCTGTTCTAGTAATGTTTTGTTTTCAGTGGTCTCTTTAAGTTCAACACTGTTAAAAATTTCCGTAAATTAAGAAAACAGATTTTCCGTAAATTTACGGAAAATCTGTTTTACAAAAACAATAAAAATAAAAAACAAAAAACATAAAAAATGTTAATTTACGGAAATATTTCAAAAATTTCTGGCAGCAATATTTCCGGACTTTTTTTTTGGTTCCGTAATTTTAAATTACGGAAAAATTCTGTTAAAATACACATTTTTTCCATAATATGAGACAAATTTCTGTAAAATTACTGTCAAATTTCCGTTAATTGACAGAAATTTCTGTAAATTTACCCTAAAAATGACTGGAAACACTGCTGCCAGAAATTTCCGTAAATTTACGGAAACTTTTTTAACAGTGAATAAAAGAATACAAGTCAATAAAAGAACAGTCAGTTGGTTTTTTTATAGCTCAAAACAGTTTTGATGGGGTTGGGCCCTTCTTTCAATGAGGTATTTAGTTGTTGAAAATGTGAACTGAGTGATTTTTTTAAAGTTGTCAATATTCTTCATCTTTGGAATAAAAATAACCAATTTATAGTTAAACTTAACTGGACGTACTATTTAAGTGTTCAATTGGATCTCAAAAAATAATTGCCATATTTAAACAGAATAGTTTGCACTTTGCAGTGTCCCTCGATTTCTTCAATGTAAAGTGTCATCTGACACATCCCATGGACCTTTTCGAATTAAAGTAAATTGGTTGAATTGAATTACTTCCATTAGTATTGTATCGCTTTTTGAAGTTATCTTGGCACCAGAAAGCGTTAAATACATTCCTATTCCGCTCCTCCTTCACCTTGCACTCTTCTCCAGGTTGATGCATTCCTGTGCCAGGTCTCGCATTGCTATTTAAATAAGGACATTCTCTGACTAGGCCAGTCAAATTAGGATAAATGATGCCTTAACCCAAAACTAATTGCAAAAGAATCAATTGAGTGGAATATGCATTTTTTAATATAATTTTATCAATTTTTAAAGATACTTTTAAACTCAATCAAACCAGAATAAGACCTTGACCTTTGCTGAATAAACATTTGACCTTTAGCCTATTTTGCCGTATATCTCCATAACGATGCATTTTACAGACAGGTCACCATAGACTTTTTTACTCCCTGTTACAAAAAAAAAAAAAAAAAAAAAAAAAAAAAAAAAAAATCCCCCCCCCCCCCCCTCCTGTGGAAATTGCCGACATTTTCCAGAGGGACAAACCTTACTTGCCAAAGATTAGTCACGGAATTGAGGATTTTGACTTAACTATGTATGGCTAAAATCGGCCAAACAGAATTTTTAGGTCTCTCCGCAAAAATTGACATAGTTTCTGAACCCAAAGTCCGAAAGACACCAAATAAAAATCTTCTGATAGCCTGTTTATCCCTGTAAACAACCAAAGCAAACATTCAAGCAAAAATAACGTTTCACCTTTGAAGAAAAATCTTTCCTGAATGTAGGGTTTTTATTGACTCACACTGTATTTCTACATGTTCCACTAGGTTGATTTGGGTAAACTTTTAATATATTATTTTTGGACAATTTCACAGTATATTAACACCAAAATTGATTCTTTTGTCATTTTTTTTTGGGGGGGGGGGCAAATCATTTATAAAATAACTGGACTGGACTGCAAATACGGCCAAAGCTCCCTCAATCCGGCACTGCACACGTTGTACTCAATTGGCCAGATAGTTAATCTTTTGACTGAGATGATACCTACAGAGGAATAGGAAACACACACAAATAAACCGTTCAGATGTGCTTCGACCTATATGTTTACAAAAAAACTAACTAAAAAAGACTAACATTTTTCAGGAAAACCAAATTTAATTTCTCAACTTTAATGACAAATCTGCAGTGGAAATACATCAAAGAAAAAAAATAAATCCACTTTTGGAGTTTCATCATTACTTTGGTAGGAGTGGTTTGAAGACAAAAGTGTAAAGCTTTCCGAATTCGGCAACCTTTTACAAATTTGTCATTTTGGAATAGTATCAACTAATTTACAGTTTCAATTTTTGGGATTTCCTGTGTAACATGGATAAATAAATTGGTAAAACAGGATGAATAATAGTAAATAAAAAGAACACACAACTATTTCAAATCTAACATGCATTATAAAAATATAGTTTGAGTACAAAGTTATGATACAGTAGCCGAGGCATGCACTGTAAAAAAAATACTGTAAATTTTACAGTAAAATCCTGGCAGCAATTCTGCCAACAAATTACTGTAAAATTTACAGTATACTGTAAACATTAGTTTAATCAAAACGCTGAAAACACCTTAGATTTGTTGAGATTCTTTACAGAGATTGTGAATGTTTGGAGAATAAACAAAAGCACTGACGAAACAACCGTAACTTCGTGGCCTATCACATTTTGATAGTGCATATACTCACAGTTGACAGTTTGTTGTAAAATGTATTACATCCACTGTAAAATATTACAGTAAAATTTGAATGAAAACCTGTAAAAGCTATATTGTAAGGGGTTTGTTGCAGAATTGCTGCCAGTATTCCTGTAAAATTTTACCGTATTTTTCCCTGTATATTTAGTACTTAATGATAATTCAAAAATTAAGACACTCTCAGTGGATTTGAAAAATATTTGAACCTTGCAGGGAATAGCTTCAAAGTGAAGGCTAAGTCTGCAGAATTCTCATAAGTTACCTTTTCGACAAACTGAGGAATGACAGAAAAGGGAGAAACGGCAGTGTTCCAGATACGATTCTCCATTCAATTACGGTGTAGAAGGTCCGAACGGACGTAATATAACTAATATATCCAAATTCGTCCTTATTAGGTTGCTTCTGGTCAATCATTTGCAGGGTAGTTAGGATACCATGTACTTGTTACATACATGCAAAAATCTGATTTTTGATGATTTTTGATTGTTGATTTAGCAAAGCCTGATAGGTGTCTTTAATAGTAGTGATATACTACAAATACAAAATTATTAAATTATTATGTTGTTTCCACTCATTAAATTCGAAATAAAGTTCTTCATTGAGATTTGTCATTACAGTGTAAATTGCATTGTAATTTTTTACAGTACATGAACGTAATAAACGTGGATAAAACTATATGTCACTGTGACGGACACCTGTACTGTTATTAGCACTGAGGCAGTGTAATAACAAAAACCTTAGTATAGCGACGTGATTCACTTGAATTATTTGACAATTTAGAAAACGTGTGCAGACTGGAAAATGAGTTGTATTTAAAGTGCTGTCGTATTTGTTCATTTTCTTTAATTCAAATGCAAATCCAGCAACGAATGAGGGCTATGTCTTTTAAAGGGCATCCTTACTCAAAATGAATAAAGAACAAATAGTCAGAGTACATATTTATAAACGTACCATGTTAACTTCAGCATCGTAAAGTTCAAAATGAAGAAGAAAATCATAATTTACTATCGTGAATGCCTGTATTGACTTTGTTAGTAGGACTGATCCATATTGGTTCCTAGCAATTATGTTGAATTTCGCGCCGATCAGCAGCCACCGAAATAACGCTTACCTTGTATTTGGATACAGAAATGTCCTTTTAGTGGGGGACTGTAGTGCACAGATCTTATGTGAGCGTGCAAATCTGGATAAAATTGTGAATTTTGGTACACAAGTACTTTACACATTGATAATCAAAAAAAATGATGGAAGCACTTGCCACACCCCTTTCATGGCCCCCAACTTGGATTTCAAGGTTACATAAGGGCAATTCTTTTTAAAATGTTCCGATTGTGTTGAAAAGTACACCATGATCTCTGTCTGGTTACAAGGATTCCAAAAAGGTATAGTTTATACTACCTGTGACTTATAGTTTAGGAATTATGAGGTAAAAACTGTAAAAATGGTAAAAAAAGTCAATTTTGTTTTGTACAGGGTCAAAATTAAAAGTTGCTCCAATTTTTGAACAATGTGGTTCAAATTGTTGGTTTAGCTCATAGAATGAAATATAGGAATAGTTTTGACTATCTTACGTGTCTGGTTATTAACCAAAATGGCGAATAAAGTCAACAGCTATTGGCAGCTATTGGATTCTATTGACCTGTGACCTATTTTGTTGGATACCGTGAAAACTAAGCATAACAGATAAGGCAAACTATTCCTTATTTCAATCCTTTAAGCTAGGGAAACAATTTGCACCACATATTAACTGAATCAAAGCAACTTTTAACTTTTGACCCATGTACACACCAAAATTGACTTTTTCACCATTTTACAGTTTTTACCCCGTAACTCCGGAACTATAAGCAATATACTATACCTTTTTGGAATCTTTGTAACCAGACAAACACCTTACATTAGTTCAGTAATCGGGACTTATTTCTTAAGGGACACCTGATATTTGAAATCTCTTGTTGCACCTTTATGCTTGAAATGCATTTTTGGCTATTTCCAATATCCCCAACGTGTGTCCACGTACGACAAAAATTGGGGACGGGGGAGTTTGAGGATTCGAGTTTCTCTCAATTTGCAGTTGATCGGTTGAAGAACGCCTGTCGAGTGTCGACAACGTTCGAAGGTTTATTGGACAAACAACTAAAAATGAAACCAAAAATTATTATGTTTTGAACTTGCCTATTGTAGTCGTCCCCATAGAAGGGCATTATTTAATTTTTCTGTCGTACACGAAAGAAAATTCTAAATCACCTCATTACATAACGTCGACGTATTCGGCTTCTTCACTTCAGATATGATCTAATTCAATGGTAAACATTCCAAATATGCAAAAAAGCGGGTTCTAAAAAAGGAGGCGCTTCTTCAGGAAATATCCTGTCTCTTTAATGGGCATCGCTCAGAACTATGAAATACAAGTGGAGAAGACAGACACACAAACAGACCACCGGTATTTATATATAGGTTAAAGGTAAAGGGCAAAGGGGATGGACCTGTGCACACAGGAACGGAATGCCCATCTCTTTTTCGAAGCGATTGGGCAAGACTCCGCCATATGATGTTGCTATAGGGGGATCGCTACACCTCCTCAACAGCGAGTCTGTTATATACCTTCCCAACATTGAATAATGCTGGTACCCATTTATACACCTGGGTATAAAGGAGCAATTGATGTAAAGCACACTGCCCAAGGGCGAAACACATTGGCCACAGCGGGGTTCGATCTCACAACCTTTGGCGTGCGCTTTTATATCCACTGGACTATTATTGTAGCTGGTATGAAATTTATGACCAGCAACAATAATTGTCTTCATTGTGATCTAAGGATTGTTGTTCTTCATCCTTCTGATTTTCCATCTACCTTCCGGCCGCAGGCAGGATGCTGTTTATCATGTAGCGCCAAATGTCTCTTTCCGTTGTTGGGGATGTCACATGGATCCTGCTGGATGCCTTGAGCAATCACATCGAAATTGCCATAAATGCTGTAGTTTATTGCAACATAGGACTCTAGGTACTTGAAGCCCCTGACCTCTTTGAGTTGGGTACTGTCTGTAGTACAGATAGGTTGATGATTCTCTTCTTCATTGACCGCCATGTACTCCGTCTACTCTTCTTGGCATTTAAATGTAGGGCGAATTTTTGGCGCATGTTAGGAGATCTTGTGCTAGATCGTCTGCATAGTCAAGGTCTGTGAGATGCTGAATTTGGTGACGTCTAGAACGCCTGAGTTTGATGGTTTTGTTCAAAGGAATCCTTTGTGGGCCCATCCGTGGTCTGCGCAAAGCTAGATCGGTTGTCATATATACGATGGCATTTGCTTTGACAATCTCATCTGGGACACCGTAGTTGGTGAGAATGCCCAGCATAACATTCTTTTATGATCCTTCTTTTATGATCCTTCTGAGGGCACGTATCTGGGGTAGCGTTTATCTGCATTTGCAAAAACTGTTCTGGTTCCGTCTGGGATCTATATGAGGAGTGGTTCTGTTGAGCAGCATTGAGTAGATCTTAGAGGACAGTCTTTAGTTTTGAAGTAGATGGAGGTCGCGTTTCTTGGGTAGAGGAGTGATGAACGATGTTGAAAAGGCAGCTGGTTTGTTTCCAATGTAGGCGTCATTACAAAATTCTAACAGTTCTAATTCAGACTACTGCGGAGATATTGTCAACGTCTTGTTCGGTTTTTTTAGACAGTTCTGAAGCTCCTCTATAGTGAAAGGTCCAGTCTGGAAGGAAAGGGTGTCTACTAATTTGCGAGTGAAGAAATGTTAATCAAGGTTTGTGCTATTCTGAATTAGCATGCCAAGTAGAGAACGAAAAGTACTGAAACCATGTGTAAAGGTGCTCTTCCGTTGTTTTACCTTTGATTCTTATAGGTGGTGTATAGCGTCCTTGTCTGTCAGCTCCCTCGGGTTCTCCCAGGCAACAACATGCTTGTTTTCCAGATGTAGGATATCAAGCGCTTCAGCCTTGGACTCAACATGTTCCATGAAGTCCTGCATGTACTCGTTGTTGCCATTGAATAGTGTGTCTTCTAGCCCCAGAGCTAGCAGACATTTGTAACACATCTCAAGTACAAAAGGTTTGAGTGATTAAATATGTAGACAGACTGACAGGGACCCTGACACATAATTCTTAAGTGCCACAAATGGTGCCTTAAGGAGAGGGGGCCAAGACAAAGTTAGTACAGGGGTCAAATTTTTAAATTGATCCAATCGTGCTGAAAAGTATACCATGTTATTTGTCTAACCACAAGGATTCAGGAAAGGTATAGTTTGTACTATCTACAACGTAAAGTTTAAGAGATATAGACTAAAAACAGCACAAATCAATAAAAAGGGTCAATTTCAGTTGTACCGCCTGGTCAAATTTTTAAGTTGCTCCGATTTGGATAAAAAATGGTGCAAATTATTCGTGGAGCTCATAGGATCAAAATAAGGAATAGTTTTGAGTGTCTCAAATGCTTGCTTAAGAAAGTAGGGGGAAACAAGGTCAAGCCCCATTGAATGCAATGGACGTTGACCTTCTGTTCCCCCTACATCGGTAACTATTTATTTTAGACAGTCAAAACTATTTCTTATTTTAATCCTATGAACTCTTGAAGTCATTTTAACCACATTTGTAGGAAAATATTTACGGCTTCCATGTTTAAGAATACATCGTTGTTATAGATGGAAAAAAACCTGAACATAAAACAGTGTAAATCTGTTTCTTTTCTATAAATGTTTGTTTTATGGATAATTTTAAACATAAGTAACCACTGGACTTGATTTAATAAGAAATAAATCGAGCCATCTGTGTGTTGCTGATATAGGTTTAACGTAAATAATTGAACTAGAGGGCCAATGTTTGAATTGCAATATTTTCCCTCAAATGTACAATATCGGTTGGCTTGAGGTTGTTACCAGATCAAACTTCCTGGTAAGGGTGATGTTTTCTCCTATATCAACCAAAACAAAGGTCATTCACCGTCTTCATAAAACGTTGGAAAGTCTATCAATGAAGGAGCATCACTGGCATTTAAAAAGCAAATTTTTAAATTCGTGAAAATGTATTATGTTTGAGAAGATATTTCCATTCAAAATACCAAGTTACCACCCCTTCAGATTGATCAAAAATGTATCGCCACATAGATGTGCCTGATTTCATTATATAACATTTTCCTCCTGATTGAACGACCTTGACGCCATCTGTAAGGAAAGATGAAACAGTTTACCAACCCAATGTGTTACAATTAGACATTTTACTACATTTAAACCCCCAGTGAACTTTACTCCGTTGCGCCAAAATGCCAAAACTTTAATAAAAAGTTTCTAGGTAATCATTCTCACATTCTTTTTGGTCATTTTAGAGGAAAAAAATGTGAAGGTAGCACCTTCACCGGGGTTAGGGTATGTCGTCAAAGTCGAAGGGTAAGGGGGTTGCCACCCAAGAATATCGCTCTAAATCTCTACACTTATGTAAAACTAATCAATTGCCATCATTTAGAGCTGAAACGCTCATGAAAATCCGATATTTCTATCTTTTTAGCGCAAAATTTGATTTTCGACTATTTTCTGTGGAAAATCAAATTTTGCCAACTCGCGGACTTGAAGACGTCATTGTGATGCCATACTAGGTATGTTGGTACTTACTTTGGTTTGGTAAGATGAGGGTTAAGTAGTACAATGACGTGATGATTAGGGAGAAATGGATAGTAAGATCAAAATAAACTCATTTAAGACTCATATAAAGATTTGGAATGAGCATAGTATTGTATCTTGATAAAATGTTTTTCCTTTATTCAGCACAAATATAATATAAAATTAGAGATGGGCAATGCGGCCGCGGGCGCACATTTACATTTACAAATATAATAATCTTAAGTATTGTATTGATATTAAAATATCATTGACCAGATTCATTAATTTCAAAATCATCTATTTTGATTCCTCTTTTGGCTTTGTATTACATAGTTAAAGCTATTTAGTTATGGATGTCGACCATTTTGAGTTTTCGCATTTTTAAAGGCATACAAATTGAGAAGGGTTCTTCAGGTGCTATTAAGGTGATTGGGTCACGATAGATCCGTTCGATAGATTTTGTTAAGATTTCGTGTAAATGAACTTTCATCGATGTACGTCAAATATCAGAAATAAAAATATGGGGTCACCGGACTCGTTTTGGAGAAAAATTCTATCAAAAACACCTATTTTTTCCAAAATTTTGTACACGCGTCTATGGAAAATTCACTTTTTCATGGACATTTTTGAATATTAAAAAAAATCGGTTCGATAACTTTTGTCCAAATTTTAATAAAAGTTGCGCACTAACAAGAACTGTCGATTACTGAAGAAAAAAGTAGGGGTCACCGAACTACTTTTTCTGTTATTTTCAAAAAGAACGGCATTTTTAGTAATCTAAAATACCAGTGCGATATTGAGGTGCGTAAAACGCCACAAGTGTCACGCATGGCAAACGCTTAAGCTGACACTCGAAGGCACGCAAAATGTGCGCACTGATTAAAACTTATGAGCATTGTTTTTTCCTCTTTGTAATTTGTAATTCTTTAATATTGATATGTTGTGATGTATGATAAGAATCAATAAAAAAAGACTATGGTAAGAAAAGGGAAGAAAAAGTTTATGGAAGTGTGAGAAAGGAAAGGAAAAGCAAGGGCGTGTCCAGATTTCGTGATTTTGAATGCATTTTAAAACCAGTATTAGCTGGACGAATATAGGCCTGCCTATAGGCCTACTTCGTAGCAATTTCTAAATACTGTTGTCAAAATTCGTTCCTTTTACGAAGTTAAACGATATTAATAAATGTTGTAATTGGGAACTTAAAAAAAAAACTTATGAGCATTAGCTACGTCTTCTTTTTATGCCAAGTTGTCGACCACTATGCTGCAATGGCGCTGGGCCACAAAAATTCTGTGGTTTTTGCTTTGAGAGAGAAATCACAGCTAAAATGCAAAATAAAGCCTTTATAGTATCAGTTGAATGTGGGGGATTTATGATTTGCATCACTTAAATGTTTTTTAATGTTTCCCTTTTTATTTTACGGTCATTTCAAGCCGTAAAGTTTACCTGAATTATGCTTCTTTTTATAATATAAAAGCGTTTTTCCTGGCTAAAATGACATAATTGCTAATTAGAATACTGAAAAAAAGTCTATTATCTTTTATATGACAATGTAACAAAAAAATGTTGTGATTTTTTCGGATATTCCTGGAATTTTACACGATGCAAAATAATAGGATCGTCATATAACTTAACTGCCCGAAAGTTCGTTAAAATGACAACAAATTGAAAATGATATGTCCTTCAACTAACATAAATAAGATCATATTAATCATCAATGATGCATTCAACACTCCCTATAAGACCTCATGGTGAAATTTTGTTTGGAAAAACAAATACTCATCTGGGATGTGATCATAGACATTTCTGGTCCTGACATTAGAATATAAAGAACACACACTTTCTTCCCAATACGGACATTGACAAAGGTGTGCTGAAAAATCAGGAAGAGAAGCTGCCTTATTTTCAGAAAAAGAAGGATTCGTTAGCCTTTATGTTCCCATTTATAAGTAGGGCCTATATAGCAATATCATCATTTGACTCCAAGTGTTTAATAATGCATTCAGGTGGCTGTGAAGTCCGGAACTTCGTCAAATGGCCAGTTTTTTAGGTTTTTTCATGTTTAACGGCAATAACATGTTTTTCTTCCATATATTTTAACAGAATCTATATAATATTTATTTTTTCCTCATATTTGTTCATTTTGACTTTTACTATGTTACCGCATTTTGACCAGAACAAGCACAGGGCTGACTGCAAAAGGGCGGTAATTCGCGTATTACGCAATACTCGCCTGTGCTATTCGGCGCGGGCGAAGTAATGAGCGAATCAGGAATGCCTTGATGCATAGATTCGATATGACGCACACCCATAAGGTAATTGTATGCATTGTAAAATTGGTTGCCCACGTGATTGCTTTTGGCAAACAGAAGGGGATTTAATTCACGATTTGAGCCTCATACATTTGTTGATTTGATCATAAGTATCCAGATGAAGCAATTTGACCTGTTGCAGAAGCATGTGAAAATAAGGATATGAAACGCTTGTGGTTTGGAGTAAGGCTATATTTTGTAGGGCGAAATGGGACCATATGTGGACAAAGGCGATTTTTCTCTAATGTTCACTGTCGGCGATAATTCGTGATTTTCGGATTCCCAGTTACTCGAAATCCATATCCAGCAAAGTAAAAATGAAAATGCATCGTATAGAGCATATCAAAATCCTAGGGTCGGTCTTTTTTAGTTTTTCATTTTGGTTAGAAAATCGTGATTTATTCACCTTTGAACTCTCGGCGTTGTTCCAACTTGAAACACGCGGTTTTGGCTTTTTTTGGCAATAATTTGATAGATAGTGCAGAAATTTTAAAAAAGGGGAAATACCGAACCCTAGAACTATGCTCTGTAAATACAAATACTAACAAGCACATTTTTTATAACAGTTTCTATATTTTTTTATCGGGAACCAAAAAAAATGATGAAAAATCCTCATTTTTTTATAGATTTTCCTCAAAAAATTACGTATTTTTGGGGGAAAATATTATCATAATTTGATTCCTTGAGCATTTCCTTCTCAAATATTATACTTTTTATATATGTTGGAACAACATTAATAAGATACGGCAAAAACAGTTCCTTTGGATTCCTGACTTCACAGGCCACCTTAAATTCCGTAACAGGTAAGGCCAAAGCGGTGCTTGCTAGCTTCGGAAACGACAGTGTACGCAATGTGGTTTTAACTCGCGCGGACACTATGAACGCCAATTTGCAATTTCGACATAAATATCTTCTGGTTACTTGTTGCGCGCAGCTACTAACGTGACCAACACCTAATATTTAATTTCATCATCATCAGAAGCCTTCATGCTAACTTTGGTGATTGTGTATTTTTTTTTAAATTTTTGCTTTTTTTAAGTATTTTAAGAAAAAAGAGTAAAATCTGACTCGAAATTGATTATTCACTTCCATTTTGAGTGAAATTTACTCCATTCGAGTAAAGAATTTTTACTCTTTTTTACAAAGGGGATCCCGTTTTTAACGCCATATTTTTTACTACAGTGTACGCCAACTCTACTAAAGGCAGACGAAGGTACAAACAGCGATAAATAAATAGAAGTGTAAGTATTTGTTTGATCGACAAGCCATATTATGCAAGATTCAACTTGACGGATGACAATTTGACACAAAGACAATCCAATTTACGGGTGGCAGAAAAACACCCTGGGAAATCTGACAGAACTAGAATTTAAATACAAACCATGACGGGGTCAAACTTTCTTAAACAACTGAAAAGCTCGAAATTGCAAGTCTGTATAAGCCCTCCTAAAAATGATGTTTACACGAGTCTGATTCTCAGACGAACCCTCCTCATGCAGCAATGCGTCAATTCGCCGCTTCATTTCCTGTCACGGGTTTCTAATAAGCAGCCTGGGATGATTCTCATCTTCAAATCGGTATCATTATTTTTTTGGACTCCTGGGATCTCTTTCTTTTTCATATAGACACGGTGCATCCTTTTACCCCATTTTATCCCATTTTGGTTTGCCATGCGCCTTATTATTATCAAAACCTGCAAGCCTTTGTGAGTATTGAATGTGCAAATCATACAAAGGTTTTAATGCCTTCCTTAAAATAATCGATACGAACATGTTCTTTACCTTCAAATGAGTCTATGTAAGCGGTTATTAAATGGAAACCATTTCAATTTTTAAAATTTTTGGGGTCAAAAGAGCAAAAAAGATCAAATGTCAAAAATGGATACCTCACTCCCAATACCTTCGTTTCAACATATATTGTCAAGTAAACATTTGCGTTACATCTCAAGGAATCGTCATATTTAGTTTAGTGCTTTGTCATTTAGTTTTCATATTTTGGATCAAAAAGACAAAATAAGGTTCCAAATTGTTATAAAAATGTTAAAATCACTGACATCTAAAGTGTCATAATACCTGGACAGAAAGCTAGTGGCTTCTTGCCAGATTTTGGGGTTGAATGGTCAAATCAATATAATGACATTCGTTTCAACAGTAGGTCAGATAAGCATTTTGTCTTTTCATCAGGTGAGGAGTGATAGCCAATATTCAAAGTAGGAATAAATTTGGACAAAAAATTAATCCAAAATGATCAAAATCCGCTAAAATGGCGTTAAAATAACCGAAACGTATCACTTGGCTCCTACTTGACCTTGTCTTCTTTTTGCATATAGGTAAAAGCCCTGTATGCGTTTACATGTCCGGTTGGGGGTAATTAAGTAAACATTAAAAATAGACTGCTAGCCAGTCATATGTTTCGGAGTCGAAATGGGACAAGAAAGTTAAATTTCCAAAATTTATCAAACTCAACTAAAATTGGAAACAATTGATAAAACGTGTTGTTGGTGAACTTTGTCCATGGAACAAATACGCACTTTTGAGCATTACCATTCGCATTTCATTGTTTTATTAACCATAAGTCAGAATTATCCAAAGGTATGTCAAATTAAAGGTCGTAAACCGAGCACATGTCTTAGTAATGATAAATATCGTCCATTGAAAAACAATAAAATAATAAGAAATTCTTTATTATGATTTTATAGGGCAATAGAGTAATTTACCTCTACTCTAATTTATGATGAATTGTCCTATAGGGATGACATTTAGGGGATAACAATTACACCTTAAGGACAAATTACTGATCACATTCATTTGCTCACTCATCGTTTAATTGATGTTTTCTGACCATATAACCAGAAAAATGTGAGATCCCCAATCCTGATTTCATTTTAATCCTTAGCCCTATGTCTACTTAAATGGGGAATTGGAATTGAATACTAGCACTGTTGTATACACCTTAATATATCCCTTGAAAAACAGATGTTCTTATACAACCATCTTTGACCCATGTTACTTTTTGGCCATTTTGACGCCAAAATGTGTTCATTGAATGGATCGCCCCTATTTACTAAAGGTTTGCAACGAGAGATTCACATATCAGGTGTCCCTCTTAAAATAGGAAAGTACTGATTTGCCTGATTTGAAAGCTTCCCATCAAAATTTCCCCATCTAAAGGTTTATCGCGAAAGTCTCGATTCGTGTAGGAGCAAATAGGAAATTCAAGCCAATATATATGTTTTGATTTGATATACGCAAATCAAAATACCTTTTTTTCTTCTTTAAGACAATCGGTGAAACCAAATATTCTCTTCCAAGGTAAGAAAGTATAGAGTGTCTAATCTATATGAAAGTACTATTATGACCACAATATTTTGGTGCCTTCACACTTCCTTTTGGCTTTAATCATTGTCCCTTGAAAAGTAAATGAAAGTATGATGTCCCCTTAAACCTTGTCCAACCGGGGGGGGTTACCAACCCCCCAACGGATGATTCCCTGTCACACAAAAAACGCCAACGACATAGGATCTAAGGCTGTGATGTAATGGTAATCATCCTTTCGGTATTTTATGAAAAAAGAAAATGGAAGGTACAACCTTCAGAGGAGGTCAGGGCTGTCCGTCTCAAAGTCGGAAGGTGGTGGCCCACCTTACTATATTTACTGTTGAAATGGCCAAGTAAAAATACTGTCGCAATTACTTACAATATTGAATTGTAGTTGTTCGATTATAAGAGTCGTAAACATATATATCTTATTTTGGCACCCAAATAAATACCAATTTCGCTTGCATGAATGGCGGAAAATGACCAAAACCCTTGATTTGGGAGATTTGCTTACAAAATAACGGTATAAATTAAGCTATGTTATGACTCCACTATGACGTCATATTGTTAAAAATGAATATAGATGTAATTTATTTGAAGAAAAAGGACATTGTAGTACCAATGTTTACCAAACAAGCTGATGTTTGTCCCTTAATACGAAAAAAATCAGAGGCCCCCCGGTCGTGAACATAGTAGAAAAAACCTTGGTTAGGACGATAAAAGAGTGTTTGAATTATTATAGTTTGCGACAAATTTGAACTTTTTGGCTTTTGACCATCCAAAGTGGTTCAATTGAAATGGCTAGAACTCTATTCAATTACATTTTAGTCTTTGGGGGCGGTGGTAAACTGTACATGTTCCCATTAAGATTGTTTCTTGAGAAAGGAAGACATTATGCTTATTTTTGAGATTGGACAATTTTTGCTGTTTTTGGCCAATTGACCCCAGAATATGTAAAATTGAAATGGCTATAGCAATCACTCCAGTCATTTGTGTTCCTTGAGATGTACCCCACCATGTTCTGATGGACCAATTTTGAGAAAAGAAGGCAGATTGACTTACCTATTTTTGGACTATTGTGACTTTTTGACCATTTTTAACCCAAAACAAAAAATAGAATGGCACCACCCCACGCTTGTATGTGCCATGAGGATGCGAATCCACATGGTTGGCTGTTTGTACAAATTACGCCGTAAAAACTTTTTCGAGCACTTTTGCCTTAATGGCCGTCGTCTATTAAGCAGGCGAGCCGACGATGGTTCGTCTACAAGCAAAGCTAGCGTGCAGCTTTTGTTTGAAGCCGCTGGAGGGCGCTTGATATCCGATTGGCGTGCACCCGACAGAAGGGAATTTGCATAAACACAGGCGGTGAGAGGACAGTCCTCGGACGGACTGGTGACAGGTTTCTGTAGTAATGAAAACGGCGTATTTCGCCATAGGTTGACGCAAATGAAAATTAAACAGTTCTACAAATTGTATTGATGTGATGGGGACATATTAAGAGACCCATCAAGGTGACACCAAGTTTTTACAGCATCAGATGGGTAAATAAATAAGTTATTGATCTTAACCTCACATTAGACAAAAAGCTGGCCCCCTCGCGGCCGTTTGCCCCCCCTGCCCCATTCCCCGTCTTGTCCCGGTCCCGTTGCCGCCGTTCTTGGCCTCCCCCGCCCCTCCTCCGCTCCCGGCGGCGCGGTTATCCAGGGCCCCGTGCCCGGTCTTCCCCCCTCTTTGGGTCGCCCCTCCAGCTAGCGTTGCATCGCGTAGCCTACCGCCCGGCGCTGCCATGCCCCTTGCCAAAAAAAAGGGAAAAAAAACCAAATAAAAAAAAAACAACTAAAAAAAAAAAAAGGGAACAGAAAAAAAATCGGACTCCGAGAAAAAAGGGGAGAATCCGGTCTTGAACGATACAAAGGTGTGGGGCAGTGTGACGGGGGCCATCCCCCACCACCCCCCCCCACCACCTTGCCAGTGGCCTACCTCTTGTGTTCCCCCGCCCCTTGCCCCGGGCACTTGCCCCCCTGCCCCCCCCGGGGGGGCACAACCCCCCCCCCTGCCCCCCCCCCCCCCCCCCCCTGCCCGTTGTTGTTGTTGCCCCCCCCCCCCCCCCTTGGCTTTTTTGCCCCCTTGGCCTTGTTGCCCCCCCCCCCCCGTTTGGCCTTGTGTTTGCCCGTGGCGCTTGCCCCCCCCCCCCCGGGCGTGTGTTGCCCTGCTTTGCCCTTTGCCCCTGGCCCCCCCCCCCCCCCCCCCAGATGTTGCCTGTGGCCCCTTTGCCTGCCGCCCCTTGTGGTGCCTTCCCTTGGCTGCTGCCCCCCCCCACCCCCCCCCCCCCAGGGACCACCCCGGCAACACCCCCCCCCGGGTTGAGCCCCTGCCCCTGGCCCACCCCCTGTGCCCCCCTTTGCGTGTGACCCCCTGTGTGGTGCCCCAACGACCCTGGCAAACAAAAAAAACGCGTTTTGGTGCCCGGGGCCTGCCTGGCCCCTTGCCCTGCCCCCCCCCCCCCCGGTTGCCCCCCCCCCCCCTGCCCCGTGCCCCCCACCCTGCCCCTTTTGCCCCCCCACCTGTGCCCCCCCTGTTGCCGGGGCCGCTCTGCCCCCCACCCCCCTGCTTTTGTGCCCCCCCCCCCCCCCAACACCCCCGTTTGTGCCTTTGTGCCCCCCCATGCCTGCTGTCTTGTGCCTTTTGCCTTTTGTGCCCCCCCCTGTTTTTGTGTCGCTGACCCCCCCCCAACCTGCATGACTGCCCGGCGCGGCCCGGGGGGGGGTTTGCCCCTGGCCCCCCACCTGGCTTTGCCCCCCCCCCTGCCCCCCCCCACCCCCTTGTTTGCCCCCCCCTTGCCCTTGTGACCAAACCGAAATCACAGGGGGTGGTTGGGGGGCGGGACCCTGCCCCCTGCTTGCCTGGCCTTGCCTTTGACCTTGCCCCGTGCCAAAAAAAAGTGGGAAAGCGGGCAGGTACGTGCCCCCCTTGCCCCCTGCATTGTGCCACTGCCATTGGTGCCTGCCAATACAATGCGAGGGGGGAACAAAAAAACAAAAAAAAAAACGGGCCCTTCGGCTGATGAAAAAAAAAACAAAGGAAATGAAAGGAAAAACCAAAGAATAAATGAAAGAGGGTGGAAGAAAACTAAAGTGAATAAAAAATGAAAAATGTGGAAAGGCTGAAAAAAGAAAAGGGGGGGGGAGAAAGGGGAGAAAAAAAAAAAAAAAGGGTGGGGAAATGTTGTGACCTTGGTGTAGATAGGGCGGGAAACTATTCATTTCCAGGCTATAGCAAGGAACTTCGTTTAAGGAGGCATACAAGATAACGTACTACGCGAGATTGATCACTCGTAAAACTCCATTGATGGAAGTAAAATTTGAAGAAACAAAGCAGGGTTTTGAATTTGGCATTTTAAACAGTTACCAAGATAAGCGGATTAAACGAGTATCGAACGGATCAAATCTATTGCTTCGGCAATTATCTGAATTAAAACGTAAAGAAAAACGGTACTATTCGGCAAAACTGCCCATGTATATCTGTCGATGTGAATAATCCGATAGCTCTAATTAGCCGCCATTCATAACTGACTCTTTGATACTGCTACTCAAAAAACCACTTTCAATATTCCAAAGGTCAGAGACATGGAGAAAGTCATGTACTACCTCGTGGTACTGGTCACATTCAAGATTTTGGGGCAATCTACATGGCAGAGCAGATCCAGATCGGATCCAATCGGATCCGGATCTCGTATCCAGTTGCGTCTACACGGGCATCGGCCAAACTTGATCCAGATCTGTAACGCGTACATGGTGTGTACACGCTTGATTATGTCGCTGCAGGGGGACCGATAGTCCCCGCGCGCGTGGAATATTTTTTGAAGCCCAGTTGAAAAAACAAAAATGGCTGACAGCGTGGTATTTCATGAGCCCTAAAAAAAGTACGGCGCTCCGCAATGGTAATCGCTGCGTCCTGAGCAAAATACACACTTTTTAACGCATTGTTTTGTTTTTTATTGTTGTCTGGTTATGTGCTTATAATTTGTACAAAACAAACAAGTGAAGTCATAGGTTGAAGTTAATCTTTCTCCGATTTTTCTTTACCCGTTTATTTTGGTTCTTATGCTCTTGATATTTACAGTCTTTTAAAGATCTGCATTTCAAAAATAGGCCGTATCAGACAAGATCACACTAACAAAGAAAAAACGAAATAAGGAAAAAAATTAGTCGTTTTAAACCGAGTCGAAATTGAAAATCAAAAACATTGTGAACTAGTACCGTGAATAAGGTAAGTAAAAATCAATAAACAAATGTGAAAAACAAAAAAAGCAATAATACAAAATATATGTATTGCTAACAGAATTATCCCCCTTTCCTTTCCGTTTTCCCTATGAACAAAAAACTAACAGAACTTTAAAAAACTTATTTCTTTATCTCTTTTTTTTAATGATTTTTTGCCCAACTTTAATTATTTAATAACAAAGAAAACAAACAAGAGAGAGAGGAGAGGAGAAGAGGGAAGAGAGAAAGAAATTTAAGAGGAATGAAAAAAACGAAATGGAGTAAAAAAGAGCAAAGAAAGCGAAGAATGGTAAACAAAAACTAATAATTAAAAAACAAAGAAAGAAAGTTGAAGCTGAAACAATCCTAGGCATGATCACTATAGATCTTGAATCAACACTCATGTTGATTTTGCCATGTATTCAAATTTCTTCGGAATGTCCTTTTTACAAAACGTTTGGTTTGATCGTATAATTTTTTAATGTTTTTTCTTACATTGTATTATTATGCAGATGTAAATTTCAGGAACAAAACTTTCTCCAAGTTATAAATACAAATATGCATCGAGCAATGAATAGAATATCACTCGTGGGTTTTTATTGGTTTCTTTATTTAGGATAGTCGTTTCTTGTTATTTGGTTGCTGGTCTACTCAGCGTGTCTGCAAGTTTGCCGTTGTTTGTAAATTTGATAGTTTGATTTTTAATAAACACATAAACTACGACGGAAAAGAAGAAAAACGAAATGAAAAAGAACGGAAAAGAAAGAAAGAAAAGAAAGAAAACTAAAAAGAAAAGTAAAAAAAGAAGAAAACTTAAAAAAGAAACGTATTATTTAAAAAAAAAAGAAAAAAACTAAAAGAAAAGTAAAAAGAAAAAAAACTTAAAAAGAAAAGTAAAAAGAAAAAATAAAAGAAAAAAAGCTTAAAAAAGAAAAAAAAAAATAAAAAGAAACGTAAACAAAAAGAAAAACCTAAAAAGAAAAGTAAAAAAAGAAAAAAACTAAAAAGAAAATTGAAAAAGAAAAAAAAAATAAAAAGAGACGTGAAAAAAGAAAAAACATTAAAAGAAAATGACAAAGAAAGAAATATAAGGAAAAAACTGAAAAAGAAAGAAACTTAAAAGAAGGAAACTAAAAAGAAGAACTTCGAAAGAAAGAAAGAAGAAAAAAAAATAAAAACTAACTAAAAATAAAAAATGAAATGAAAGGAAATTTTAAAACTAAGAATAAAAAAGAAAGAAAACTAAGAGAAAGAAAGAAAACTAAAAAGAAAGGAAGAAAACTAAAAAAAGAAAGAAAAAAAAAGAAAAAACTGAAAGGAAAGAAACTAAAAAGAAAAAAAGAAAGAAAAAAAATGAAAGGAAAGAAAACTAAAAAAGAAGACAACAAACAAAGAAAACGAATGCATGAGAGGAAGAGAGAAAGCTGAAGAAAGGAACAGAAAAGAAATTAAATTGCATTCTTGTTTATTTTTATGTTTATTATGTCGATGTTCGAGGTCAGTGAAAAATAAAAGCAAAAGTTGCATGAAAATAAGAACAACAATGCGAGAAAATCAAATCACGCAGCGATATAAAAAACTGTCTGCGTACTGTTTACGCTGCCATTTGGTCGTCAAAATCGCCCCGCTGTCACGTATACCCCAAATTTACCAAATCGCTCGAGGATGCCGGGAAATCTGCTCCGCGCAGGTTGCGTTCACAACTAC
Organism: Ophioderma brevispina; assembly: GCA_023653785.1. Taxonomy (NCBI): domain Eukaryota; kingdom Metazoa; phylum Echinodermata; class Ophiuroidea; order Amphilepidida; family Ophiodermatidae; genus Ophioderma; species Ophioderma brevispina. The sequence goes on along the minus strand of JAMKCH010028949.1, from coordinate 8,174 downwards.
GCACGGCTTCAGTCGAAATGGGCTAGCGCACTCAGTAGTAACATAGCTCGGTGGTGTCGCCGGCACTTTAGCGCGACTTTTAGTTACGCCGTTAAAGTGTGCCGCGATCAACCAGGTTCTCGTAGCATTAATGTACACTGACGTTCGAAAAGGTCGCCTACTTTAGCACTCAAAGCGCCGTGTGATGAGTCTACAGAAACGGTATCCCGTGTCTGGATTCTCGGGGAAATACGGATCCGATCATGCGATCTGCGCTGCCGTGTTGTAGAGTGCCCTTTGTCGCCTTTGAAAAAATGTGACGGACAAAGAAGATATTTTTGCAGCGTAAAGTGCCACACACTTTCAAAGTAGGTTTAAAAATCAGTTGTGAATAATTTAAACTTTTTAATCAATTTTTGTTTCCATTACCAAATTAATTTCTCAAAAAAGTTAATTTCCAAAATCCCGAAATAGGCCTATATCACAAACTAAGAAAATCGAGTTGTAACTTTTGAATACAATTCTTTGTTTTCCATTTGTCAAGTACGTACAAAATCCAGATATAATCACGGAGCTAAAAAAAAATAATTTGTACTTAGTTTTTTTTTGTAATTGTTTCATGTCCCAATTAGTTACACCTACCTTTCAAAAGAAAGTTCACTAAGATAGAATTCTATAAAAATGCATGTGGACGGGTGAAGTGGCGTCATGTGAATTCTTTTGTTTACATCCCACACAATCCAGGCAAGTGATTAACTTTAATATGGCTAATCTGGTGATGCGGTCGCCCCGGATCCTTTGATTGGTACTACAATAGGAAAACAATAGATGAATAGGATTATAACATCGACAGATTATAACATTAAAAACCTCACCCCCTTACTCTGGGAAAAAAATTCCCATAGGAGTTCCATGGAATCCTTATATGCACGTTCCCCGCTAGTATTATAATTTCTGACTTTTTTAGGCTATTCTCGCACCCAGTTCTAACTAAACACCATTCCCAAATGTTCCTGTTGCAATTTTTTAGGTCAAACCAATTATTTGATTTAAAATTCTTCCCTGCTAACAATAACAGGTTTCCCTGATCCTTTGCTATTATCAAGTACCCCTTACTAAAATGATTGCCTTGAAAGCACAAAAATGGAGGACATGTTTCTACGTGATTATATCAACTTTCCCTTACTCACAATTTTGAAAGTGTGGTGTGCATGACATTAATGCAAATGCTCGGTTCGTTGTTTAAACCAAGTGGAAGTATAGTGTTCTTCCCACGATGCAATTCTTGCAATACAATTTTTGCACTGGGTGCCATAGGGTTTATAGTGACAAAAGATACTTAAATGAACTGAACGCATCCTAATCTTGCAATTTAAGTACGGGCACAATTTCTGCACTGATTAACACGTAAACTCATGTGTCAACCAGTGCAAAGTTGTATTGGAAGAAATGCATTTTTGGGAAGAACACTATACCTCCCTTGTTTAAACCTATTATATCAGACGCCACATCCTGGCTCTCATTGTTGTGACATTAAGAAGACATTGACTAGGAAATGTGCAAAATAGCCTTGCTTTATTTGCAGATTCGACCCTTTCCGAAATTTGTCATTTAATTGTAATATTCTACAGTGGACTGTGGCAAAGTACTGCTCGTTAGTTCTTAAGTGTGTATTAGGTGCCACTGGTGAGGCAAAATGTCATATGCCACAATGACTTATGCCAGGGCTCTGTTTGAACCTATGGGGAAAATGCACCTCAAGTCTTTGTTAACTTGTGAAATTACACTATAACGTCTATTTCACTTAACAAAATTACGAAACAAATTAATTTATCAAAATTTAGCAAAGTGGGAGCTCGAACCTGCGACAAGTATGTTTGTATTTTAATTTAATATAAATCTTCATGGAATAAAGGCAGACTCATGCGTATATACAATAGATCATGTAACAATAGAAACTATCAATATCATGTTTTAACTGAAACGTGGCCATTAAAGATGGTGCTGTAATACATACAACTACGGAAAAAATAGCACCCGGCGAAGTAGTATCTATTTTGGTATCAGATAAAAGGCCGTATTTTTTTCATTGTCATCTTGAAATTTCATCCTTTAAAGCAATTTCTTCTCCAAGAGAGGGTCAAACACCCTAACGTATAAGGTCAAAAATAAAACAGTATGTTACATGTAAAACTTCAAAGGGAGTACGTATGGAACTTTTGCCGAAAGGAATTTAAAAAACGTCCAAACTTCCCATTTATACCGATATTTTAAAATAACAAACAGACACACGTGTAGTTCAAAAGAATTGTATCTTCAGGTTTGGATATGTAGACTTCAAAACTCCACGTAAATTTAAAGTTTGACCATCATAGAAACGAAGGGCATTCAATAGGTTCTTGCAACATTCATGTAAAAAATGAAACTGAAAATGGGTCCAGTTATGATAAATGTTTGCTCTCCTCTTCTCTTTTTATCCATACACTTGCAAAATATAGGCATCCATTCCCTTAGAACTTAAAAAATACTCATCTTAAGATATATGTTCTACAGACACTGATGAATGGGCTATCAACTAAGCGGTACTTCACTTGTCATAACGGATCCCCGCAAGCCATGACTTATAGGTATGATCAGTGGCTTCTTTATTGAGGGGTACCGTTTTGTTTTGAATTCAGCATGAGTAAGTGTGGGTGGAAACTTTTGCCTCAAGTTTGGTAAATGCATCTTGAAATTAATATGGATATGTACTGTTGACAATATGTTGCCCGGCAGAATCATATCATTCCCAGGCTGATGTTATTTTTGTCAAAACAAGGCATAATTGGCGATTTGGTAATTCACGAAAAGGTACAACACCGTCTGAGATCGCATTGCGACAAAGACCGATTAGTACTGGGGTTATTGCCTTGTGTACTTGTAAACATCATTTAAAATGAACTCATGGTAATTATAAAATGAACTCATGGTGCAGATTGGCGGGGACTTTTTTTCCAGCTAGATCGCAAGGACTTCGTTAATGAGGCATACAAGAAAAAGTACTACGGAGATTGAGATGATCACTTGTCGTCAAACTCAATTGATGGAAAGTTAAAATTTGAAGATAACAAAGGACGGGTTTTGCCCGAGTTTGAATTTGCTATTTTTACCAGTTACCAAGATAAGCGGATTAGACGAGCATCGAACGCAGTATAAGGATCAGTCTATTGGCTTCGGCAATTAAATCTGAATTAAAACGTAAAGAAACCTGTTCTCTTCGCATATAGTGGACTCACTTGGACCCCTCCCCTCCTCTGGAAAAAGACCCCATAGGATTTTCCCATACTTACTTTCAATCGCCTACCTACAAATGCATGTTCCCCGCTATTTATTATACTTCTACACTGTTAAAAATGTTCTTAAAAAACGTCGTTTTGACTGTAATCCGGGACTCGAAACATGCCAAATAACTTTAAAAAGCGCTGCCAGCTGCCAGTCAAATCGGCGTTATTTTACTGAACATTTTTAACAGTGTAGACTTTTTGTAATGTTATTCTCTCACCATTTCTAAGTATAAAACACCCAAATTGTTCCTGTTGCAATATTTTGATGTCAAACAATTATTTTTTTTTTAATTTCTTGCACTGCGCCCTAACAATTATCAGGTTCCCTGATCCCTTGCTATTATCAATTACCCCTTACTTAAATTGACTTGCATGGAGCACAGAAATGGAGACATGTTTCTACGTGATTATATCAACATTCTCTTTACTCAAGATTTTGAAAGTGTGTTGTGCATGACAATAATGTAAATGTTCGGTTCGTTGTTTAACCAAGAGTCAGACACCGCATCCTGGCTCTCATTTTTGTGACATTATGAAACATTGACTAGGAAATAATAGCCTAGCTTTGTTTGCAAATTCGATCCTTTCCGAAATTTGTCATTCAATTCTAATATTCTACAGAGGACTGTGACAAACTACTGCTCTTAATTCTTAATAGTGGGGGACTGTAGTGCACAGATCTTATGTGAGTGTGCAAATCTGGATAAAATTGTGAATTTTGGTACACAAGTACTTTATACATTGATAATCATTGATGGAAGCACTTGCCACACCCCTTTCATGGCCCCAGCTTGGATTTCAAGGTTACACAGTGGTAAATTTTTTAAAATGTTCCGATTGTGTTGAAAAGCACACCATGATATATGTCTGGTTACAAGGATTCCAAAAAGGTATAGTTTATACTACCTGTGACTTATAGTTTAGGAATTATGGTGTAAAAACTGTAAAAAATGGTTTTAAAAAGTCAATGTTGGTTTGTACAGGTGTAAAAAATTAAAAGATGCTCCAATTTTTGTAAAGTGTGGTTCAAATTTTTGGTTTAGCTCATAGAATGAAATATAGGAATAGTTTTGACTATCTTACGTGTCTGGTTATTAACCAAAATGGCGAATAAAGTCAACAGCTATTGGCAGCTATTGGATTCTATTGACCTGTGACCTATTTTGTTGGATAACGTGAAAACTACGTATAACAGATAAGGTAAACTATTCCTTATTTCAATCCTTTTGACCCCTGTACAAACCAAAATTGACTTTTTAAAACCATTTTTACAGTTTTTACCCCATAACTCCGAAACTATAGGCCATAGATAGTGTAAACTATACCTTTAACATGGATTGTTTTTAAAATGGACTTAATTTTGTCCATTTTCTGCTACCAGATTGAAGTAAAAATTGAATTATGGCGTTAAAAAAAGCAGTTGTGATTATGTTGTGGTTAGGATTGTGGCTGAAAATTTTCAATGGATTTTTTTTCTGAAAAAAAAGGAATACGCCACAAGTCTACCCCATGTAATGTTGATACGTGTTTGCACATGATGCATTAGGTCCACCTACCCCCTCCCCCCTTCCCCTGGTTGGAGCCATAAGTGAATATATTGGGATTTGCTCTCTGCCTGGAAATGTGTTAAGTTTAAGGAAGTGACAGTGTTGATACTAAAAGACGAAAAGCAATTTGAAATTTGGCAATTTTTATGTTTCATTTTAAATTAAAAACCCCTTCCTCCATCAACATGTGAACTGTAATGCAAAACCATGGCAGAGGTCATACTCCATACCGAATACAATGGTTGTTTATGGTTTCACACCACCAAATAAATTGCCATTGGTTATGTACAAAATGGCCCTAATTAAAACGTAAATTTCTCATTAACGAAGCGACTCAGTTGCTCTAATTATGCATTACCTTGGACTGCTAGACCTCTGCATCCCATTCAGCAAGAAGAATCCATAAGTTGACCACGGAGTTTTCGAACTACTGAAGCATGAAGACAACGATGAGTTCCGATCCCCTCTGAACTGTGGCTTCTAGTCAAAATATTCCTATGGGATGGGTGTAAAATTAGTACTGTAATTACTCAGTAGTAAGCCTCACACACCTTTTTGTCTTGATATTTTGCTGATTTTTACCTTTAAAATAATTTCTAACGCAAAATATGGCCCAGGAAGTTCCAGTTTCTACTATTCTTCAATTTGAACTTAGACGTCACTTTTTTTACCTTTTTCCAAAACACTTTTCGGCCAGAGTGGTGCCAGACAAGATCTATTTAGTGGTGTGAAAATCTTATCTGTAACCTTGATTGCTAATTGTATGCATAAGTGCCTACAATATACTATATTCCAGGGGCACAGTTTCATGACTCATACCGGACAGCAGAGTCATCTTTGAAAAATTACAGTAGTGAGTTGAAGTTTTTGAACTGTGCCATGGAGTGAGACTTAGTGTATAAAGCTGCAAGTTTATGATGAAGTGTGAAGGGTGCTAGAACTGTGTTATTGATGATTTACCGGTAAATAACAGGAGAACAGGTAAGGCCAGCCCCCACTGCAATGAGGGTTTTTGTTTTTGGGACCGTTTCGCCTACGTAGGCCCTATACCCTTAAAACTGAGAGAAAAGGCGAGATCTGGGTGGCAAATCATGGTTGCTTCAATATTAAGTATTAAAATCTGTAGGAAATCCAAAATGGCAGCATTGATGGCCAATTTCACGAAAAAGTACGCCAATTGCGTTTTTTGATGTCTTTGATCCACCATTTCTTACACAATGCTTTTAGTGGAATTAAACTGGGGATAGTTCACCAATTGAACTAGTAAAAAACCCAATGGGCATATATAGTTTTCTATACTTTCGGTTGGATTTTATGTGACAATTTTGCCGTCTCAAATGCCAAAATGGCAAAAAAAAAATGGCTTGTCAATTTCTTATCCATATTTTTAAAAATCAGAAAAAAAATACCTAAACATATCAATTTCTTTGAAAAATTGTGTGATAGGTTTTAAACAGGTGCTGAAATTCCATGATACTGTTTAAGCGGCCTTGGCCTGACCTTAATTTCAGAGAACAAAATAAGGTGTCCAATAGAATTGGGTTTATTATTACGTTATCCGAATCTCAAAACTAATTCAAAATATTAATTAAAACGATTAAATTAAGGTTATGGTACCTTTGAGAGGCAAAACATGAATGCTATGGAAAAATACGCTTGCAATCACTGAAGTGAGCCAAATTAAGGACGGTAAGGATCGACACTTGAAAAAAAAATCGACATGTGAAGGATGTTTATTACGTTCTTCCATTTTATCAGCAATTAAGTAAGGAATATCCGTGTAGATTGAGGTAGGTACAGCTATTAATTCCCTCATCACAAACATAATAGAAAAACTCAAGATATGTACTTCATGGTCAATGTAGGGTGCACAAAGGTGTTTATTACGTTATAGTTTCAGTTAGTTAATTACGTTATCGACTGATGGGCGGGACGGTTTTGTTACATGTGACATCAAAGACCCATTACCATTTGACTGGATTTGACCACCTGAATAATGACTTTGCACAAAATGGTTCAAAATATTTGAGTGCCTGTTAAAGCATGAATTGTGGCCTTTTTTACTTTAACGGATAACGTAATAACAAAGATTATGTCATGTACTGTCACATTATTAATTATTCAAACATTGTCTTATATAAAAAAAAATTAAGGTGGTCCTAGGTTTTCTTGAAATAGTAATTCGTGATTTCCATGGATTCTCATTTTTGATAACGTAATAAACCCTATTACTTTTTACACACAAAAATGTTTGCAAGCTGCTTACAAAATTCTGAGAGGTGGTTTGTTCGCAGTTAGTTTTGTTTCCCTTTATCAATGACCACATTATTTTCAGTAAAAATTGCATATTAAAGAAACAAAATCGTGACAATTTTTTTTTTTTTTACTTTTCAATCATTGGCGTCATTGTCGTGAGACTGCCTGCAACTTTTATTTTGATCTGACAGAAGTATTTAACCGTATTCTTACAGGGAACAACCTGACTGAAAAAGTGCTTCTGACCTCCAGGATCCACCAGTGCATGCTAGTCTTCAGGTCCAGTAGCTCGAAAAATTTGGGGGATAACAACCCAAATTTCATGACTGATCGGAATGGAAAAATGATGATTTCAAGCAGAATATTAGCTTTAAGATCTGAGAGATGTTACAATGAGGAGAAAGAAAAATGACGTTTTCATCTTTCCCATTTTGTACAGGAATGAATGGGAGCAGCATTTACTGGTGTGAAAACCTGATGGATAGGACATTTGAAACTCCCCATTGCTAGCATAACTTAGAAGACCCAAGTGAATTATATGGCAGTAAAAAATAAAATACTAAAATTATGAAACCTTAATAATTTCATACTTCAGCAGTTGAAAGTAGCCAGTAAATAATTTGTGGGCCACACACCTGGGGGCAACTATAGTCCGGCGGGAGCCTAGTCCGGGGATCCATAGGACGATAACGAATAAAAGCTGTGAATGAAAACCTAATAAGCTTTCACAGTGAGCCGGTGATCGATCGGATTTGATCGTTCGCCGTTTTTGAAGACTAGTGCCGCGTTTTCTGAAACGAGACGGCTTGCGCAATATCGCCTTAGTAACGATGTTAAAAGTTTCCAAAGGAAAACTATAATGAGATGCTTTCTTTCACGAAAACATCTTTTGAGGCATTTAAGGGCAGTGGTTTCGAACACTTTTTAATGCGAGGTATATCGGCATTCTTTTAAGTAATGTTTGTCACCTGGTTTGTTTCCGCACAAATATTGTGAGTTTTCCCGCTCGTGAAATGGACAACGGACTGGTAAGAAATTCAAAAATGGCGGAATAGGGACTCTACGTAAC